>JAJMAV010000044.1:0-74361 GCA_030565045.1 Starmera caribaea
CTCAATCTGAAGAGCAGAAAAGAAAAGCCATGTTTTCGAAGAGAAAGGACAAGTTCACCACTGGGTTGATCAATTCGAGAAACGATTGTTTTGCCAACAGTTCTATTCAGGCTTTTGCTTCCCTGCCTTGTCTCAATGTCTACTTGAACGAGATCATCAAAGCTTATAACTCTTTAGAAGGAAACGTTGATTTCAAGATCCCTTTACATGAAGCTTTGGCTTTAATTTTGAAACAATTACAAGAACCAGTCACTTCCAACAAATCTATCTCTGTATGGCCTTTTCTACAAGTTATTGAAAAGATTTTCAATGCGAAAATATCTTCAAGTCAAAATGACGCTCATGAGTTAATTCAAATCATTCTAGAAAGATTAGAAGTTGAATTATTACAATTTAAAAAATTAATTAAAAAAAATCCTCAATTTCATTATCTTATTTTACCAAATTTACCATTTGATGGGTTATTCGCTGATCAGCTCACTTGTATGTCATGTCTAAACTCTTCTAAACCTGCATTCCATCTTTTCACCGTTTATTCATTACCTGTTCCGGGACAAAATGATGCAGATTTATTAGATATCTTAGCTAAGAATCAATTGGAAACAATTAATGGTTATAATTGTCTGAGATGTAAAATAACAGCTATTTTGAAACTAGAGAATGATAATCCAACAACAGATGATCAACAAGTTACTAAATTTGTTCAAGAGTTGAACAATTTAGAAAAGACTCTTACAATTAATGATGATTTAAGTCCAGAGTTGGAAGAGTTTATTAAAAATTATGAATCAAATGGTTTCAAAGTTAATCAACTGAAATCAACAATCACTAAAAGAACAGTGATAATTAAACCTCCTCAAGTGTTAACTATCCATTTATCAAGATCTTTATTTTATTCAAATCAAATTATTAGAAACGGTTGTAATGTTAGTTTTGAAGACGAAATTTCAATTAACGTTGATGAAAGTTTATTTCAGATATACATTGATAGACTGAATGATAAAAACCTGAAATTGAAGAAAAACTTGGAATTTGACTCGAAAATTTTAACAAATCATCATGAACATGATGAAGGTCAAAGTAATGAACAAACATCAAATGAAAATGGAAAAGAAAAAGATGATAAATCTAATGATGATGATGATGATGATGATGATGATGATGATGATGATGATGATAACGAACATTTAGAAACTATTGAAATTGATGATAATTTCACACCTATGGTCAATTACAAACTGAAAGCAATGATCAGACATAAAGGGACTCATAATGCAGGTCATTATGAATGTTATCGTCATAAACCTCTTTTAATCAAAAACACCATCAACGACCAGATCATCAACTTATCCCCAAGTATCGTCCTAGATTCAGTCTCAGATGATGATGATTCCAAAACTGGTTCTTCAGTTACTGACTTAGATTTTAATGATGTTGAAGATGAAGAACAAAGCTCTGCTTTGAAATTCAAAAATAGGTTTAGAAAAAGTTCATCTGTTAGCAATGGTAATGGGAATCATGCCAATGGCAATGGGAACGGTAATGGCAGATCTCCTTATAAAAAAATCTCATCGGTTGTTAAATATCCTTTCTGGAGAATATCAGATACAGAGATTTCAGAAGTAAAGAAAAATGATGTCCTGAAAGAAAAAGAAGCTGTTTATATGCTTTACTATGAAAGAGTTGATAAGAATTAATTTTATTTAAATTACTTTTCAAAAAAAAAAAAAACATTTCTTACTTTATTTATAAAGCAACTATATGTAATTATAATTATAATTATGATTTCATTAATGTACAATTTTTCTGTCTATCATTGAATCTATTGAATGACAACAACTAAATCTCCAGCATCTACCATATCTCCATTAACATGAACAATCTTCAAAACTTTACCAGCTGTTGGTGAGTTAACAACCATTTCAGTCTTCATAGCTTCAACAACAACTAATCCATCTCCTGCTTTCACTTCATCTCCAACTTTAACTAATGGTTTCCAAAATCTTCCACTGTATTCTGAATAAACTAATGTAGCATCTTCTGGAAATTTCTCTTCTTCATTTAATTTAGCACCACCACTTTGTTCTAATTCATCATTAGCAACTTGAATTAATTTGGCAAATTCTACTGCTTTTTCACCACTTTGTCTATGTTCAAATTCTTCTATTGATTCTTTATTAGCTTCAATGAATTTTAAATAATCAGCATGATTGAATTCAGAATCTTCAATAATAACTTTGAATTTACCATTTCTTGCATCTTCACAGTTATTTTCTAATTCTTCTTCACTAACTGGATAAAATTCAACTTGATCAAATGGTGTCAATAACCATGGATGTTCAGAGCTATGTTCTCCCAATTTCAATTTATCCCAGATTGGAATGGTTCTACCAACTAATTGATAACCACCTGGTGAGTCCATTGCATAGATACACATGTACATTCCTCCGATACCAACAACACCATTTGCTGTATAAGTTCTTGAAGGATTATACTTAGTACCTAAAAGTCTATGACGTGGATCTAATGGAACTGCGCATGGAGCACCAAGGAAAACATCACCTAATCCTAAAACCAAAAATCTAGCAGAATATAACATATCTCTAACATCTTCTCTGGTGATATCATTAACATCTGCAATAAAATCAACATTGTTTGGTAACCATGGTGCTTTTGATCTAATGGTTTCTTGGTAACGAGTAACACAATCAAGAGTTTTCTGATCTTCAAATGCCATTGGTAATTTGAAAACTTTTGATGGGACTTTCCAATTTGATGTGAACTTGATTTCTTCTTCATATGCAATTAATGTGGCAACTAAATTTTCTTGAGAAATTTGGAATCCATCAAATTCAATTAAAACTGAACGAACACCTTGAGACATTTCAACAATACCAACAGTTTTTTGTGTTGTAACCATATTAATCAAACGGTTGATTCTATATGATTTATTCAAATCCATTGAGTTGTCACCATATTCAACCAAAACATAACGATCACCAGCTTGACGATAAGTAACTTTGAAACTATCACCAATAGTGATAGATTTGATAACTGGATCTTCAAAATCTGGTAATTTCAAATCATCTAAATCAACTGGGTAAGGTTTAGTTGATGATGAAAATTCATCAATAACAGTGTTTTGAATAGTTTTCAAAGATCTTGCAGTTTCATAATTGATTGGAACAAATTGAATTGAATCACCTGGTTTAACTTGACCAATTTTCCACATTTCTGCATCTGCAACAACTGCTTGACAAACAAAACCACCTAATGAAGGACCATCACATGTAATAATAACAGGCTCATCACCAGTGAAATTGATTGCACCTAATGAATAAACATAATCATGTTGATTAGAAGGATGTAAACCAGCTTCTCCACCATCCAGTCTTGCCCATTTTGGTTTTGGTCCAATCAATCGAATACCAAATCTATTTGAGTTATAATGAACTTTCCAAGTTTCAGAGAAAAATTCTTTAATTGATTCAGGTTTGAAGAAATCTGGAGAACCATGTGGACCGCAAGTAACACCAACAACCCAGTTTTTTTCGGCTAATTTAGGAATCAAGCTTGTTGGAACAGATTCTGGTTCAAATTCTGGAACTGGTAAAGTGTTATTTGGTAATTCAGGTTGACCTAAGAATAAAACATCGCCTAATTTCAAGACACGACCATTGTAACCACCCATGTTACCTAAAGCAAAAGTTGATCTTGAACCTAAATATTCAGAAACATCAATACCACCTCTGATTGATAAGTAAGCTCTGCAACCTTTAACAATTTTTCCAATGGTTAATTTATCACCTCTTTTTATTTCCAAAGGTTTCCATTGATCAACTTTTTCATCATTGATTTTAACTTGATCAATTTCACCACCAGTGATAGCAATAGTAGTGTTTGAATGGAATAAAATAGATGGACCATTCAAAGTGATTTCAATAGCTGGAGCTTTCATTGCGTTACCAACGATTTTGTTAGCCAATCTAAATGAAAATGAATCCATTGGACCAGAAGGTGGAACACCAATTCTCCAGTAACCAGATCTACCTGGATAATCTTGAACTGTGGTATAAGCACCGGGAGTTAAAACTTCAAAAGCTTTTGCATTATAATCAAATGAGTCCAAAATTTTGGTGTGCATTTTAGCATCTTTGAACATTTGAGAACTAGCAACAGCTGATAAGTAATCCAAATTGGTAACAACACCATAAACCATGGTTTCATCTAAAGCTTTTTGTAATAACTCTAAAGCATGTTGACGATCTCTACCATGAACGATGATTTTAGCCAAAGTTGGGTCGTATTCAGCAGAGATAATTGAACCTTTTGAAACCCAAGTATCAATTCTTGCCCAATCTGGGAAAGCAACATCAGTTAATTGACCTGGAGATGGTCTAAAATCTTTAACTGGGTTTTCAGCATATAATCTTGCTTCCATTGAAGCACCAGTGACAGTAACATTCATTTTAGAAAAATCTGGTGAGTTATTTGATGCAATTTTAACCATTAATTCAACTAAATCTAAACCAGTGACAGCTTCGGTAATTGGATGTTCAACTTGTAAACGAGCATTAACTTCTAAGAAAAAGAAATCATCATTTTTCTCATCATAAATGAATTCAACAGTACCAGCACACTTATAATTGATTGAAGCACCTAACTTTTCAGAAGCTTTTCTCATTTTAATTCTTGTTTCTTCTGGTAAGTTTGGAGCTGGAGTTTCTTCAATGATTTTTTGGTTACGACGTTGTAAAGAACAATCACGTTCACCAATAGCAATAGCGTTACCATTACCATCACCAAACATTTGGATTTCAACATGTCTTGCGTTTTCAACAAATCTTTCCAAGAAAACACCAGAATCACCAAAATAAGCTAAACCTTGATGTTGCACTGTTTCAAAAACTTTTGGTAAATCATCTAATAAATCAACTTTTTGTAAACCAATACCACCACCACCAGCGGTAGATTTTAACATGACTTTAATTGAAGTATTCGGATCGTTTGATAAACCTAATTTTTTGGCAAATTCAATGGCTTCATTAACATCAGAAATTAAACCAGAACCTGGAACTAAAGGAACACCGGCCTTTTCTGCAATTTCTCTGGCACTATGTTTCAAACCTAGTTTTCTAATGGCATCACCAGAAGGACCAATGAAAACAATACCTTCAGCTTCACAACGATCAGCAAAGTCTGCATTTTCAGAAAGAAAACCATAACCTGGAATAATGGCATCAGCTTTTGAATCTTTTGCAGCTTTAATAACTTTTTCAATGTTGATGTAAGTATCAGCAGCAGAATTACCAGATAATGGGATTGATTCATCTGAATCTAAAACATGTTGAGAGTATTTATCAGCATCAGAATAAATTGAAATTGATTTGATACCCATTTTTTTCAAAGTTTTAATAATTCTAACAGCAATTTCACCTCTGTTAGCAACTAAAACTGAATTAAAGAATTTTTTGGCAGGTTTCAAAGAGTTAAGATAAGCTTCCCAGCCACCAAATTCGGTGATATCGACCGCGCCTTGTTGAGAATAACCAATTTCTTCACAGATAAAGGATTTACACCAAGTTCCATCTTCTAATTCAACAGAACCAATACCTAAAGGTTGAGGAACCATACTAATGAATTCACCAAAATTTTCTAATGGAACGGCGTAAGTTTCAATGATGATCTTGGAACCATTTGCTTCAACTCTTTTCAAACCAGGTTTCAAAACAGGACCAGATGGAGGTAATGCAAATAATTTATAGTTTGGAGAAGTAGTTGTTTTAGCTAAGAAAGTAGCATTAACTTTTTCTAATTGCCAATGTAATGGTAAACCGGCTAAATGAGCTCCAACAACGGCTAATTTAACAGATTTTGATAAGTTTGGAGATAAAGTTAAAGAAATTGATTCAATTGAAGAATGTGTCTTTGTAGCACCTAATTGACGTTGAGGTAAATAAGAGTTTAAATAACGTTGAGCAAATTCCAATAAAGCAAAATCATTAAATTTATTTGAAATTAAAGTGATACCTTGAGGTAAACCATCGGATCTAAAACCAGATGGGATGGCTAAAGCTGATAAATCTGCTAAATTCACGAAATTTGTCCAAGTACCTTGTTGAGAATTAACTAAGACTGGTTCTTTGACTAATTGATCAAAAGTTGGGTTTAATGGACAAGTTGGAACAACTAAAACATCAATTTTATTGAATAATTGACGAACTTTTTGTAAAATAGTTTGACGTTTATATTCATATTTGAAAGCATCTTCAGCTGTAAATTTTGTAGCAGATTGAATGATTGAATAAACGGTTGGATCTAAAGTGTCCTTTGGAGGATTAGTTTTAAAGAACTCAGAAGTAGCAGCATAACGTTCAGCAACCCATGGACCTTCATAAAGACATTTAGCTAAATCCAATAAATCTTTAACATCAATAGAGTCAACTTTAGTGTTTGGTAATTTTTCAATGGCAGAGATTGCACTATTAAATAATTTTGGATTTTCTTCATCACCAAACCATTCACATTTATTTGGAACGGCAATTTTAACTGTAGAGTTAAATTTCAAAAGAGGGTTTTCTGGTAGAGATCTTGAATAACAATCATTTTCCAAATCTGGTTTAGCCATAGTTTTAAAGGCTAATTCAGCGTCATGTAAATCTAATGCAAAAATGGAAACACAATCCAAAGATTTACAAGCAGGAACGACACCAGAACATGAGAAAACACCCAAAGAAGGTTTCAATCCAATTAAATTGTTCAAAGCAGCAGGGACTCTTCCTGAACCGGCAGTATCAGTACCTAAAGCGATTGGAACGATACCTCTAGCGACAACAGAAGAAGAACCGGCACTGGATCCACCAGAGACGTGTTTATCACTGAAAGCACAAGGAGTTTTCCCGTATGGAGATCTGACACCAACTAAACCAGTGGCAAATTGATCTAAATTGGTTTTACCCAAGATAATGGCACCAGCGTTTCTTAATAAGGCAACAACTGTGGAATCTTGAGTTGGTTGGTATGAGAATGAAGGACAAGCAGCGGTGGTGGCGAAACCTAGCGCGTCGATATTGTCCTTGACACCAATAGGCACACCAAGCAGAGGTAATTCAAGCCTGTCTGCTCTTGCGTGGATAAGTTGCCACTGATGGTCAATTGATTCGTGAGTGGCTAAAGAGATCCAAGCAGGGTCCTTTGGGTGGTTCGCGAGCTGTGTGTCTAAGAGGTCGTGTAGCGCCTTGAGCGACTGGTCGTTGGAGGCGTTCTTGTGGAACTGTATCCACTGAGTAGCAGTCCAACCAGACATTGTGTGTTGTTGTAGCTGTTGTTGTTGTTGTTGTTTCTTTGTTTGTGCTGTTTGTGTCTAGCACAGCACAGCATAGCGCTGTTGTTTGTAGGCTTCCAGTGTGTTATATAGTTGAGCTAGACATCAAGATAACGGCGAGCTTATCGAGTGTTGGATCAATCAGATTTCAGAATTCAGCGAAAATGGCAGATTTCTGGATTTTAGCCTCTCAAACAAACCCGCCGTTCTACGAAGGAAACTGCCGGCGAAGACCTACAAAACGTGAAAAAATCGGAAAAAATTCTCAATTTTCGACTTACGTCACTCTTTACGTCACCAATTTTTGATTATGTAAGATATTTGTCATTTTGTTATCACATAGCTTAGTCATTTGATTAGGTCACTGCTTAGTAACACACGCGTCGCGCCTTTTTTTCATTTTCTTCAATAATATTTTTTATAATCAGTTGAAGATGAGAAGATGTTTCATCATCTGAGATCCAGAACCATTATGAGCTCATCTCAGCAGGAAATCATTGTCTTAGACGAACCACAAGAGCTGGAAAACAAACCACTAAATCAGTTTTTCCAAGAATGTCTGAAAAACAACACAATAACTCAACTCACAGAAGATCCCATCAAAGACTTTGCTGAATTCATAGACAAATGCCATGCTAAGTCTGTTCACACGCAGCTCAGAGTTAGAAGTGCAATGTATCTCTTTATGATCATGGAAACAACCTCAATTGAAGATCGATATAAAGTCACTTGTGCTGTTTGTAACACTGTTATCACCCAAAAAGGTTCAACTGATGGTGGTTTAGTATCAATCTTGAAGAATCATGTCACAAAAACTCATAAGATGACGGCAGATGAAGTGACTAGCTTAGCAGAACTATATGAATCTTTGCAAAAGAATTCAAAAGATAAACATCACCAACAACAACAACAGTTGAATTTAACTGCACGTTCAATTCCTGCTTCAGAGAAAGAAATTTCAGATTCAAAAACCACCAGTGCGTTGAATTTCATGTTAATACGTGTCCTACAAGGAAATCAATCTCTTGATTATGTGACTGGTGAAGAATCCAAAAAAGAATTCCAGTTTTTGTTAGGTAATACTGATCAATGGTTCCCTTCCAAAAATAAATTGAGTGAAATAATTATTGAAACTTTTGAAAATGAAAAAAAAATAATATTTGATGGAATGATTGAAAATGATACTCCAATCGGTTTAACTTTGGAAGAATTTGGATTTTTCACTAAAGTTCTTAGTGTGGTATATTATGATTTCAAGAAGAAGAAAAAAATCTTTTTTTGTTTAAAAACAATGGGTCCATGTTTTGATAACAATGATCTCAGTTATACAGAACAAATTGATGATGTTTTGAAAAAACATAAAGTTAGACATCTCATTTGTTCAATCACATCAAATGATGAAAATTTTGGGGAAATGATTAAAAATTTTTTTGAAGCAAACCCTGCTCATTACATTAATTTTAATACAAATTCAGTGTATGCGTCATGTTATGATATGATAAAACAGGCAAGTGACTCAATATTGGATTGCCGTATTGAGAGATATGAATTAGAATCAGTAGATCATATTTTGTTGGAAAAACAGATGATTCTTGAAAATTTAGGAAAGATAAACAACGATAAGCATGAAATGAATGGTTCCAATCATAAATCACTGTTTACCCCCTCAAAAGATTATTGGCAATTGCTGACTCCATTGTTGAAATGTATTACTATGACTTGGTTGTACATATTCTTAGGTTTCAAATCGCGTTGACTCAATCCAATCAGCTCAATGCATATTTTGAAGCTTGTAAAAAAAATTTTTTTGGTACGACCAAAAGATGGATTTGAGGAATTCTTATCATTAGATAGAACTAATCCTGATTCAATAAATTCTGTTTTCAAATTTTATGTTTCACATTTTCCTGCTATAAAATTACTTGGAGATTATATTGCTGATAATAAAATTCTTGATGGTATAAAACTGAAAAAAGAAGATAAAAAATCGTTCAAAGATATTTATATAACAAGCCAACAGGAATGGCGAATGGCAAAGTTTGCAACAGGATATTTGGATTTTTTTAATTTTGCAATCAATTATTCATCCTCAGCTCAAAAATTGACTATTTTGAGTAAAGCTTTGATTTTATTTTTATGTATTCAAAAACTGCTTTTATTCAAAAATCAAGTTAACGCAGAATATTTTAAAGAATCCTACTCAATATCTGTGCTAACGCATTCGAAACTTGGAAAGCTGACTGAAACGCATTCAAAAAATATCAAGACCGCTATTGAAATACTGTTACATTCTTTCTTCTCGGAAATGAAACTTGATAATATTATTTTTGGATTGGAACTTATTGATGGTGTTTATAAAGATCATATATTGAATTTTTATGCTCTTATTAAAATTCTTTTGGATAAGAAAAAATTGAAACAAGATGGAAAGAAGATTTTAATTGAAGATTATTTTTCTTTGCAGCTTCTGGATTCACATCACTCTCATTCAAAAGAGTTACAAGAGAAGATTAGTAATCTCAAACAGGTTTTACTTGTGAATAATGAAAACTATTCAAAGAAACAATTGAAATCACAAATTGATCAAACAATTGATCAACTTGATGAAATTTCCAAGAAGGAATTATTTGATAGATATAGTAGTAACGATTTGCCGGAAATGGTAGAATCTGAAAATACAGAGTTTAACAAATCAGAATCTGTTTAGTTTAAAGAGTTTACCCAAAACTTGAATTTTTCAGATTCATTTAAAAAAAGAAAACTTGATAAAAAAGTTCCAATTAAACAAGAGTTGAGCTTGAAATTAGAATGGATGAAAGTGAAAATCTTTCATGAAGAAATTGATGAGTATAACAATTTTGCGAATTTGCAAGGAAGTTTTCAAGATAATGAAACATTGAAAAATCTTAGATTTTCTGATGATGATAATACTTTAGAGTGGACGGATTTTTTCCATAATAATAATAGATTCAAGTCCAAACTTCCAAATTTAAGAAGATTGATTTTGAAATTATTTACAGCATCATCTTCATCATTTACTACTGAGCATTTCTTAGATGGTTTTTATAGAATAATGAGTATCAGTAGTTTCAATCAGTGTTTGCGGAAAGATGCAAGCCTGATAACTAGTCTGTTTGGATTGAAAACTATGATTGCAGAAGATGGTCCACTGGCAGGTGTTGATGCTGTTAGTAAACCATTTAGAATATGATCATTACACTCTACCAATCAATTATTAATAGTTAATAAGTACATACGTCACGTGACTCTCAGTAATAAATTATTAAAACGAAACTCAATTTGATTTAGCCAACCAAGCAGCAGCAAGTTTATCTCTGCGAGTGTGCCAGTGTGCACTGTGCCACTAAGAAACCGGTTGTTCAGCCGTCTGTAAAATTAATAATTTTTTTTTTTTTCATTACTACACCATGACTGATACGAAAAAGGCTCTTCTTACACTACATAAGTTCTATGTAGTTTATTTAACCAGAAAGAAAAAAAAAAATTGTTTCTTCTCCCACCAACAACATTAACGAACTGCGACGGTTAATTTGAGTACATTACAACTATGTCCACCAGAGCATCGATCGACTTGTCTTTATCTTCACAGTCCATCTCTTCACACGCATCGTCCACACCAGACATCGAAGCATTCACTTCACCTCAACCTTTCAATCAAGAATACATCAATACCAACATTGATACCGACTCTAATAGCAATGACAATTTCATAACAACGATTAAGAAAACTTTCAGTCGCCAATCACAACAATCTCAGCAACTCAATATAGACCCTGCACAATTTTCAGAATCACAACTTTATAAAGATCTTGATTCCAATGAAATTCAATTACAAAGAACTAAAACTAAACAAACAATTATTTCAACGTTAGAGGCTAGAGTTAATAGAGAATTAACAAATTTGGAGTCCTCACAGCCAGATATTGAATCTGTTTCTAACCCCAACAACAATCAATCCTCTTATAAAAACATTGATACACGTGAAGAAGCATTACCAACAATTAATGATGGTACTGAATTCACATCATTAGATCCAGAATTAGTCACATGGGATGGAGATTTAGATCCAGAAAATCCACGTAATTGGACACCATCCAAGAAATGGTCTTCAGTTTCTGTTGTGACAATGTATACATTATTATCACCATTTGCATCAACAATGTTATCACCTGCGGTTTCCTCAATTTCAGAAGAATTCAATATCACCAATCCTACAGTGTCGTCATTAATGGTTTCAATTTATATTCTTGCATGGGCTGTTTTCCCACCTTTAGTTGCACCATTAAGTGAGATGTATGGACGTAAGATTGTTATGGATATTTCAGTTTGGGTATTATTTGCATTCAATATTGGTTGTGCTTTGGCTAAAAATACTGCACAAATGTGTGTTTTCCGATTATTAGCAGGGTTAGGAGGTGTTGCACCAATTTGTATTGGTGCTGGTGTTTTGGGTGATTTATTTAATAATGAAGAACGTGGATTAAGTTTAAGTTTATATAGTATGGGACCAACATTTGGACCATCTGTTAGTGCATTAATTGCAGGTTATATTGTTCAATATGCAACTTGGAGATGGTGTTTTTGGGTTCTTGTTATTTTCAACGCAGTGATTGGTATATTTGGTAATTTAGTTTTAAGAGAAACTTATCCACCAACTTTATTGAATAGAAAGGCTAAAAAATTAAGGAAATTAACAGGTAATAATAATTTACACTCATTGTATGAAATTGCCACTGGAGAAACATTTAGTGATGTGTTGATTTCTAATTTAACAAGACCTCTAGTGATGTTATTTACTAATCCTATGGTTTTTGGATTAGGAGTTTTCATGGCAATTTGTTATGGATGTTTATATATTATAATTGTTGCATTTCCTCAAGTTTGGGAGAAGAATTATGGTTTCAATAAAGGTTCAACTGGGTTAATGTATTTATCAATGTTGATTGGATATATGATTGGTATTCCATTTTTCCAGATAGCAGTTACAAGATTACAAGCATATTTAATTAAAAGAAACAATGGTGTTTATAAACCAGAATTTAAATTACCGTTTTTATTATTATCCGGATTTATCTTACCAGTTGGATTATTTTGGTTTGGATGGAGTGCTGAGAAAAAAATCCAATTTATGATGCCAGCTGTTGGAGCAGCATTATTTTCATTTGGATTAATTGCAGTTTTCTATTGTATTCAACAATACTTAATTGAAATGAATCCAAGATTTGCAGCTAGTGCGATTGCAGCAGTTTCAATCTTTAGATGTTATATGGGATTTGCATTCCCATTATTTTCTACACAGATGTTTGATAAGATTGGGTATGGATGGGGGTGTACGATTTTTGGGTTTATTGGATTAGCAACAGGGTTGCCATTCCCATTATTCTTAGTTTTCTATGGAGAAAGATTAAGAATGTGGGCAAATAAAAGATCTGAAATATCGCAAGCTAAAAGAGATGCAAAAATGTTGAAAAAACTACAGATGAAAGAGCAGAAACAAGAAGCGAAGATCAATACTACTAGCACTGGAAGCAGTTGATACAGCAGCTCAATAAGAATGGTTAGGTTATTGAACAACCTTATACTTTATACCAATATTTAATTTAATATTTATATAGATAGAAACAAATTTTGATGTAGTACGTATTTCATTTTATTTCTATTGTCATGTTGAGATCTATTATTTAATAATGATCTGTTGTTTGATTTATATTAATGGTTAACATGATTAATGATATGAATAACAACATTAAATAATATCATTAATGATAGTATATAGTAGTACTAGTACTATCACTAGTGCTAGTTGTGGCTAGTGATTAAAGTTGATTATGCACAAATAATTCTAGAGCACGTGTAATTTGAAAGCTATCCTAAATAATATTAAGTAATTGATTATATAATATTGCAAGTAAAATGTACCGCGGCTTGTTTGTGCTGCTTGCTGCTGGATGACTAATTTTGTTTACTAAGCAGCTATTATCTATACCAAGAGCACGTGACCCTTGTCCTGCAGCGGGAGGCGTCACGCTGCAGAAAAGCTCTTTCCGTTGAGCGTCCTCATTGCTCAGTCATGAGTATTTTCTTACGACAAGACTTGTCGATGGTCTAGTACAATTAATTACTTGGAAGCATAGGCTATTGGGGGTCTTGGAATGGACATGGGACAGACATATTGGAACTAGTAACTTTAATTAAATCAGTCGTCAGACACACTACAAACCCACTATCAAGTCATATAAATAATATTATAAGTGAAAATACAAAGTTGCGCTATGTGTCACTCCAAATTCAGCTACAGCCTACAGCCCTGAGCACACAAATCATTCTGTTATACAAATTAGGTTAAAATTTCTTATCACAAAACACCCACATAATCTGAGCCTCTGAGGCACAATTCATGCACGCAGATTGCAAATTATCACCACTTTTGTCCCAAACTGCCAATTTACTCCAAATTCAAAATGCTCCAAGACAATCGCAATATTCCAAGACAATCCATTAAACTTTATCTTCTCTCTCAGTGTCCCTGGTCTGATGCTCTCTCTCTCTGCAGTCTGCTGAAAACTATATAAACAAACTCTTCCCCCCCTGAGCCTTAACTGGCAACAATTTTTATCTCTCTTTCTCGTTACTAAACCTCTCAGTGCTCACACTCTTTCATCAATATATACAGTTCTAGTATAATTTCATTGAATAATCCGATTGATCAATTTAGAGGTACTTAGAATTGAATCACAATATCATGGCTGAGAAACAACCTTACTCAACCACTATAAACTCAACATCTTCTATGGAATCGTCTGTCATCCAACCTTACAAACTCTCAGTAGAACAAGTTGCCAAATTCTTTAAAACAAACATCCAAAATGGTTTGAATGAACAAACTGCCACCGAGTTACTAGCAAAATACGGTGAAAACACTCTTGGTGATGACCAAAAAATCTCAATAGCTAAAATCATCATCCATCAATCATGTAATGCTATGATCTTGGTCCTAATCATCTCAATGGCAATCACTTTTGGTATCAGAGACTGGATTTCTGGTGGTGTCATTGCCTTTGTTATATTCATTAATGTGGCCATTGGTGCCATTCAAGAATTTAAAGCTTCCAAAACAATGAACTCTTTAAAATCTCTTAGTTCTCCAACTGCAAAAGTTTTAAGAGATGGTGAATTGAAAACTATCCCAACTAAATTTGTTGTTATTGGTGACATAGTCTCTGTTGGTGTTGGTGATACTATTCCTGCTGATTTTAGAATCGTTGACTGCTTGAATTTTGAAACTGATGAAGCTTTATTAACTGGTGAATCTTTACCAATTGCAAAAGAATTTGATGCTGTTTATGAACAAGATATGCCTATTGGGGATCGTTTAAATATTGCTTATTCTTCCTCAATTGTCACTAAAGGTCGTGCCACTGGTATCGTCATTGCTACTGGTTTACAAACTGAAATTGGTGAAATTGCTAAATCTTTGAAAGGTAATAAACGTTCATTAAGAAGATCCGGTGATGATAATGATGATGGTTTCATTAAAAATTTAATGATTATTATCAAAGATGGAATTGGAAATTTCTTGGGTACTAATGTTGGTACTCCATTAAGTAGAAAATTATCAAAATTGGCCATCTTATTATTCTTTATTGCTGTCATATTTGCTATAATCGTTATGGCTACTCAAAAATTTAAAGTCAACTCAGAAGTGGCCATTTATGCCATTTGTGTTGCAGTGTCAATGATTCCTTCTTCTTTAGTTGTTGTCTTAACCATTACTATGTCTGTTGGTGCTAAAATTATGTCACAAAAAAACGTCATTATCAGAAAAATGGATTCTTTAGAAGCTTTAGGTTCAATTAATGATATTTGTTCTGATAAAACTGGTACTTTAACTCAGGGGAAAATGATTGTTAAATCCGTTTGGATCCCATCTTTGGGAACTCTTCAAGTTTCGGATTCAAATGAACCTTTAAATCCAAAAAAAGGTGAAGTTAAATATTATAATAAAGACCCTTTGAATAAGGAAAAAGATGATCGTGAATATTTAGAGCCATTACCATTAACCAATCAATTTTATATCAATTGGTTACAATGTGCCACTTTATCAAACATCGCCGTTGTTTTCCAAAATGAAGAAGGAGAATGGAAAGCCCATGGTGATCCAACAGAAACTGCCATTGAAGTTTTCGTTAATAGAAATAATTTGAATAGAGATTTATTAACTAATGTGGAAATTGGTGGTGATGATGCAAAATTCACTCACTTACATGAATTCCCGTTTGATTCTTCAGTTAAGAAAATGTCTGCGATTTATTCAAATAATGAAGATGATTCAAATAATTATGTTTATACAAAAGGTGCAGTTGAAAGAATCTTGAATTGTTGTACAACTTGGTTTAAGAATGGTGAATTAACTAAAATCACTGAAAATGATATTAAATTCATCGAGGAAATTATGGCATCATTCTCAGAACAAGGTTATAGAGTGTTGGCTCATTCTTTTAAAAAAATTCCTAAAACTATGGATTATACATCAAATCGTGATTCTATTGAATCTGAATTAACGTTTTTAGGATTGGTTGGTATTTATGATCCTCCACGTCTTGAAAGTTTAGCTGCTGTTAAAAAATGTCATCATGCCGGTATCAATGTTCATATGTTAACTGGAGATCATCCTTCCACTGCTAAAACAATTGCTCAAGAAGTTGGTATAATCCCAAGAAATCTAACTAATTATTCAAAAGAAATTGTGGAAGTTATGGTTATGACTGCTCAACAGTTTGATGATTTAAGTGATGATGAAATTGATAAATTACCTGTTTTACCATTAGTTATTGCACGTTGTTCTCCTAAAACAAAAGTCCGTATGATTGAAGCTTTACATCGTCGTGATAAATTTTGTGCAATGACTGGAGATGGTGTTAATGATTCACCAAGTTTGAAAATTGCTGATGTTGGAATTGCAATGGGGATTAATGGATCAGATGTGGCTAAAGATGCAAGTGATATTATATTAAGTGATGATAATTTTGCATCAATTATAAATGGAATTGAAGAAGGTCGTCGTATGAATTCAAATATTCAAAAATTTGTTTTACAATTATTAGCTGAAAATGTTGCACAAGCTTTATATTTAATGATTGGATTAGTTTTCAAAGATGCAGATGGAGTTTCAGTTTTCCCATTATCACCAGTTGAAGTTTTATGGATTATTGTTGTTACTTCATGTTTCCCTGCAATGGGGTTAGGTTTAGAAGCTGCAGAACCAGAAATTATGGATAAAGATCCAAAACCTTCAAAAGAAAGTGTCTTTTCATGGAAAATGATAATTGATTTATTTGTTTATGGGGTTTGGATGGCTATTTGTTGTTTATGTTGTTTTATCATTGTTATTTATTCATTTGGAAATGGTGAATTAGGTTTATCATGTAACAAAGATTCTGGTTCTGATTGTCATTGGGTTTTCAGAGCAAGATCAGCTTCATTTGCTACAATGACATGGTGTGCATTAATTTTAGCATGGGAAGTTATTGATATGGAAAAATCCTTATTTAAAATGAAGTATGAAACTGATACACCATACACACAAGTTTTCAGAGATTTATGGTCAAATAAATTTTTATTTTGGTCAGTTATTGGAGGATTTATTAGTTGTTTCCCAGTTATTTATATTCCAGTTATTAATAATAAAGTTTTTCTTCATGGACCAATTGGTAAAGAATGGGGGATTGCTGTTGCATTAAGTGTTGCATTTTGGATTGGTTGTGAATTTTATAAATTTATTAAAAGAAGAGTGTTATCAAGAATAGGTAAAAAAGAAAAAGATTCTAGAGATATTTTTGATAAATACACTAGTAGTTATTCTACTGGTAGTAACACTTTAGTTTGTTGAATGTTTTTCTGTTTTTTTTGTGTATATTAGTTTTAATATTGAATATTATTTATTTTGCGAAAAACTGTATAACTTTATTATTAAACTCTGATGGATTATCTAAAAACAAATTATGACCAGCTTTATCCAGGATATCAAACCCAATTTTGTTATTATTAATTGAAGTTAAATATCCGGCTTCCATATTCATCCAATCGAATTGCCCATATAAGAATTGAATATTATTTAAATGTTGACTTAACTGTGTAATTGAATCAAAAATTGGATCTCTTGATAGTAAACTATAACTTAGCAATTTATCTAAATGAGTATGACTGTTTGAATTTTGTAAAAAAATTAAACAAGTTATATCAGTTAATAGTTTAGTTTGAGATAAATCTGATGAACCTCTTGTATATCTTTTAACCAAATATTTTTGAATTAAATGAACTCCAAGGGGACCTAATCTTTTCAAGAAATTAAAGCCGTTTTTAACAATAAATTCAAGCAGTACTGTGTTATTACCTAATTGGCGGTAATATAAGTCACTTGATGGATTAAAACTTGTAATTCCACTAGTGATATTGTTGTTTATTGATAAGATATTTTTTTCCACACCAACAGGTGAAATTAATGATAGTTTGTTAATTAAATGAGGATTGGATTTGGTGAAATGAAATGAAATTAGTCCTCCAAATGAATGACCTAATAAATTGATTTTGTTATCATTGATTAAATTGTTTGCAATCAACCAATTTTTCAAATTCTCATTATAATAATTATGAATGTTGCTTAAAACTTTTGAGTTTTGAACGATATCTTTCTCCAATTTAAACTCGTAGTTACCGTTCCCAATTGGCGTGACACTTAAAAGTTCTTTTATTTCACCAGCTTTATCACCACTGTTCATTGGATTCAAATTTTCTGACATCCCACAATCTGGTAAATCAATGGCAAATATTTTCTTGAAATGAGAAGATAGACCAACCAAGTTTCGATGGTATAAGATCCCACTTGATGCAAACCCGTGGATCATGACTAGTGGTGTTTCATTGGGAGCATTGTTGTTTGTCACCTCAATTTGGTAGATTCCGTTGACTATTTTATTCTGGTAGGTTGAAGTTGAATTAGCAAACTCTACAGCAAGCAAAGCATTGTGGTTCTTCAAAAGTAGCTGTTTTGTAGGTGTGGTGAGGTACTCTGTGTACAGTCTGAGTGACGAGAGAAAGTTAAACTTGTTCATCGCTGTTGATAATTCTCAATATCAGAATAACCTGCTGCAACTGAATCAAATTATAATGTAATACATTTCAGAAATTCTGATCTGATGCTTATAAAGAGAATGAGAGATAACGAAGGTCACTCATGACTATACAACAAACAGCTTGTACACCATACTGTTAGACTACAATTGATGATCAAACCATCAAATTTTTATAGCTTTATAGCTTTATTGGTTTATTGGTGTATAATTTATAGAATATCCGAGGTCTAGCACTGCTCAACAGTCATCTTCAGTGGAAGAAGAAAAAAGTGGACTATTTTCTGAATATGTGAGAAGCTGAAGCTTGGTTAGTGGCAAAGATCAGAGTCTCAGCAATGACGGTGTTCTGTCTTCTGGTGGTGGCAAACACAATCAAATCAGAAACGTCCTGTGCAACCAATGGCTCAGTTCCTTTATAGACATTTTTGGCCTTTTCCTCGTCACCAAAGAACCTCACTTTAGAGAACTCTGTTTCAACGTTACCAGGATCGATCTCGATGACTCTGATCTTTGTGGAAATGAGTTCTTTTCTGAGTGAGTGGGAGAAAGATCTAAGAGCTGCTTTTGTAGCACAGTAGATACCTCCACCTGGGTATGGGTCTCTACCGGCAATGGAACCTAACTGGACAATGTCACCACAGTCTCTGGCTTTCATACCTGGAAGCACTTTCTGAGTGATGGCGATCATTCCAATCACGTTGGTTTGGAACATGGTATCAATATCAACTTGTCTGATGTCTCCAATCAAGTCCAAGCCTTGAGCTTTACCAGCGTTGTTCACCAAGATATCAATTTCAGCAAATTCAGTTGGTAAAGCAGTGAAAAATGCATCAATAGCATTCAAGTCACTGACATCCAATGCAGCAGTGTAGACTTTAATAGATGGATACTCTGATTCTAAAGAGGATTTCAAAGCCTCTAGTTTCTCTAATCTTCTTGCTGTTAACACCAATTTGATATTACCTTGAGAAACAGCAGCATAGTCTTGAGCTAAAGCTTCACCAATACCAGCAGAAGCACCAGTGATCAAGATAGTTTTACCAGCGATTCTTTCAGCAGCTTGTTTACCGTAGGACATTATCTGTTCTTCTTCTTCTGTATATGTAGTCTGGAGATTAGAGTGAGTATTGATTGAAGAAGTGTGTGTGTTATCGTGGTGTATTTATACTTGAAAGTTGAAAGTTGAAGATTAGAGGGAAACGAGTACCGGCGGATTATGTGCTTGCTTATCTTATTATTTTTACTAATTTGCAGTATGTACTATGTAGTTCAACTTCATTAATTTTACAGTCTGATCTTCTCTTGAATCTTCTGTATATTCGTCGACTCCTAAGAAATCCAGCAGAGTCAAAAACTAAAAAAGTCATGTGATTAGCCACGTGACTTATTTAGTAATTTATTAATAATAAAATTAATAATCATTTAGTCAGCAAATTACATAATCAGAATAAACAAGTCACGTGACAAAACACGTGATCTTTTATTTCTTCTTCTTTTTCCCTTTCCATTTTTTTTTTGGTTTCAAAAATTTAGAAACTCAAAATTATAATAACGACAAAACTGCTTTAAACTCCATCTGGCTCTCAACGCTCCTTGTTTCCCACCAGCCACAAGTCAACAGTAAAGAATCACAACATAATCACAGCATGCCAGAGACACCAGAAGAACAGCGTCTCCGACAACTATACGCTCAGATCGACATCCACAACACTGGGAAAGTCGACATCAAAACCTTACACGATGCTTTTGCAAAATCAGATCATCCTCTTAAAAAAGCCCCAGATGCAATTGATTCTTTATTCCACTCACTAGACAGCAATAAAGACAACATCATCGACTTCAACGAGTTCAAAGACTACATGCTCAAGGCCGAATCCCAGATATCTGAAGGTTTCCAAAAATTGGACAAAGATAAAGACGGTCGTCTAATCACTAATGATTTAAATAAATATCTAGACTCATTATCATCCTCATCCTCATCCTCATCATCATCCATCAACAACAACAACGACAACAACAACAACAACAACAATTCTAATAATATCGATTTGCAGCAATTTATCAAACTACTACAGAAAAAACAAGAACAAAGCAGGCAATACATCACATACGAAGAATGGAGAGACTTCCTTCTTTTTGTCCCAAGACTCAATGGCTCCCGTTTTAAAACCGCATATGAATTCATAAACAATAACGATGTGGATCTGAATTCAGAAGGTGATGTTACTGTTGTTAATGATTTTTTGAAAGGTGCTGGATTTTTTTTTGCAGGTGGATTAAGCGGTGTTGTTTCAAGAACTTTTACCGCTCCATTTGATAGAATTAAAGTGTTTTTAATTGCAAGAACAGATTTATCTTCAACAATTATAAAATCTTCAAACCTCGCAATTGATCCACACACTTCAAAATTAAAGTCTCCTTTGATTAAAGCTGCAACTACATTATACAAGCAAGGTGGTCTAAAGGCTTTTTACGTTGGAAATGGATTAAATGTTTTAAAAGTTTTCCCTGAAAGTGCAATGAAATTTGGTTCTTTTGAAGTGGCTAAAAGATTCTTGAAAAAATTAGAAAATAAAGGGAACTCAAATGATGCTGAATTATCAAGATTCTCAACTTACATTGCCGGTGGAATGGGTGGTGTTGTTGCACAATTTACAGTTTATCCAATTGATACTTTAAAATATAGAGTCCAATGTGCTAATCTTGATAACAAGCAAAAGGGTAATGAATTATTAATTAAAACTGCAAAAGATATGTTCAAAGAAGGTGGTTTGAAAATGTTTTATAGAGGTGTGTTAGTTGGTGTCACTGGAATTTTCCCCTATGCTGCTTGTGATTTGGGTACTTTTTCAGCTTTGAAAAAATGGTACATCAACAAAAAAGCCATTGAATTGAACTGTTCAAAAGATGATGTGGTTATGAGTAATTTTGTTGTTTTACCAATGGGCGCTTTTAGTGGTACTGTTGGTGCCACATTAGTGTATCCTATTAACCTACTAAGAACTAGATTACAAGCACAAGGAACCTATGCCCACCCTTATAAATACGATGGGTTTAAAGATGTTTTAGTTCAAACTGTGAAAAGAGAAGGTTATCCTGGTTTATTTAAAGGTCTAGTACCTAACCTGGCTAAAGTCTGTCCTGCCGTCTCAATCAGTTATTTGATGTATGAGAACTTGAAAAGGGTCATGGGATTGGAATGATTTTGATTTTTAATTCTTTATTTATGGTGTTTTTTTTTGACTTATTATTTCAAACGAAATCTTGCTAGACTAAAATATAATGATACACATTAGATGACTAAATAATAACCAAATACTCTACATTCAAAACTTGTTAATAATATAATTTATTGAAAACATTACAAAAAAAAAAAAAAAATTGTATGTAGCACTATAAAAACACGGTAATTTTTTTTTCTCTATCAAAAAATCTTTAAATATGAGTATTAAGTTACAACTTTGATGATCTCGAAGTGAAAGAAAAAAAAAAAAAATGCTTACACAGATAGACAGCAAGGATATATTGAAAATCACCTCGGGACAGGTGATTATTGATTTGAAAAGTTTGGTGAAAGAACTCATAGATAACTCAATCGACGCGAACTCGAATTCAATTGAAATATTATTTAAAAATAATGGAATTGATTCAATTGAAATTAATGATAATGGTGATGGGATCAATGAAGATGATCACGAGACAATTGCACTAAGACATTATACTTCTAAAATATCATGTTTTGAAGATGTTGAGAAAGTTAAAACGTTAGGTTTTAGAGGTGAAGCTTTAAATTCAATGTGTTCAATTTCTAATTTATCTATTATAACTACACAAAATGGGCCCAAGGCTACGATGCTAGAGTTTAATCATAAAGGTGAATTAGTGAAAAAATCAATAACTTCTAGATCAAAGGGAACAAGTTTCATTATTAAAGATTTATTTTTCAATTTACCAGTAAGGAAAAGTCAATTTATCAAGAATAATAAAAAAGAGTTTAATAGTTGTCTTAATTTAATTCAGAAGTATTCATTAATTTTAACGAATTTTAAAATATCTGTTTATAATGAATCATCATCTGGAACTAGAAAACTATTACTGTCAACTCAATCAAACTCTAATTTCTTAAAAAATTTTATAAATATATTTGGATCAAATTCTATAAATGGATTAACTGAAATTTCACTACCATTATTATCAAATGGTTCAAAATTAACGGGGTTTATTTCAAACACATCATTTGGATTTGGTCGTAATTCAAAAGATAGACAATTCTTGTATTTGAATAAAAGACCAATAATTCAACAAAATTTAATCAAATTAATCAACGAAGTTTTCAAAACTTTCAACAATCTACAATTTCCTCAATTTATACTGAATCTGGAATTACCATTAGGAACCTTTGACATCAATATTACACCAGATAAAAGTGTCGTTTTAATTCATAATGAAAATGAGATTTTTGAAGAGATTAAATTACAAATGATGGAGTTTTTCAATGATTTGAAATTACAAGTTCCAATGAACAACTCTAAAAAACTTATATCGGTGCTAAAACCTTTAATTTCAAAAGGTGAACAAACATTAGAGAAATTTGAGAACTTCAAGAATTTAAATAACTTAAATAAAATCAACAGCAGTAAAGATATGAATTTAACTAAAGATACTGTTAGGACGGAGATTGATAATGAACTTATTGTTTCTGAAGTGGTTATGGGTAAAAATGGGAAGTTGAAAATATTGGATAATGAAGTTAGTCAGGAATTGATTGACCCGGAAGAACGAGAAGAAATTTTAGAAGAAGAAGAAGAAGAAATACAGGATGGTGATAATGAGGTTGAAGATGTGATGATAGAGGAAGTTGAGGATCAAGAAGACAAAAATCAGGACGAAGAAGATCAAGATCAGTATGTTCATTATAATTATGATCCAGTAGATGAATCAATTGATGAACCAGAATATTCAGAGATCATAGAACCAAATAATTTGAAAGAGTCCAGTAATCTGAACGAATCGATTGAAGTTGAAACAACAATTGATGATTCAGCAGATGTTTTGGAAAACACAAAAGATACCACAACCACATCATCAAAGTTGTTTATTGATATTAGTGACGAAGATGACTTGGAAGAAATCAATAGTAATGTTTCATATTCCAACATTAAGAAATTACCTGATAATAATATCAAACCAATTGAAACAGTACATCAACTTAGAACTGAATTGAGCACATCAAACTTAAAGTTTTTTAAACCTTCAATGATCAACAGGAAAGAGCATTCAAATTCTTTGTTGTCAAATGATCTAATTGTTGATGATATAACAAATCAAGAAGAATCAGAAGAATTTTTAACACTAAGTATATCGAAATCAGATTTTAACAAGATGAAAATCATAGGACAATTCAACTTAGGCTTTATATTAGTTTCACGGACCAATTTAAACGAAAATACAAATGAAATTATCAATGAGGATTTATTTATTATTGATCAACATGCATCTGATGAGAAGTATAATTTTGAAAAATTGAACAATGAAACTGTTTTTGAATCACAAACTTTGGTTATTCCTAAAATCCTTGGGCTCTCAATACTGGATGAATTAATAGTCATTGAAAATCAAACGTTGTTTCAGCAAAATGGATTCAAATTTAAAGTTATTGAAGATAATGATCCAGGTTCTAAGATATTGTTATTATCTAAACCAATGTCCAAAAAAGTTATATTTGATGAATCAGATTTTATGGAACTTATTGATTTGATCAAATCAAACCCATTAAGTTCTTCATCTTCATCAAATCACAAAAATTTTCAAAATTTGAAATGTTCTAAAATTCGATCAATGTTTGCCATGCGAGCATGTAGAAGCAGTATTATGATTGGTAAAGAGTTGAACATGACACAGATGACAAATGTTGTGAGAAATTTAAGTGGTCTGGATAAACCTTGGAATTGTCCTCATGGACGACCAACAATGCGTCATCTTTTGAATTCACAACAATGGGAAACATTTACAGATGATTATTCTATTTAGTTTCATTAATTTAATTTATATATTTATGTACAAAGATTTGAAAAGAGTGGTTCAAGCTCTTCTTTCTAGTCTATTCAATCTTTTAGCGGTTTTAGCATTGTTTTTCGTATGTTGACCACGAACTGGTAAACCAAGAGAATGTCTCATACCTTGTAAAGTACCGTTCTTAGCTCTGATATTTGCAACAACTAGTGCTTTAGCTTCAGCATCAATGGTCATATCAGACAGTTCTTTGGTGATACTTAGGATTTGTGCTTCATTTAATTGTTGTAATTTCATATATGGATAAAAACCTAGTTTTGAGCACACTCTTTGCGCAGTAAGTGGACCGATACCGTAGAAGCCCAATGTAAGTGCTTTTTGCACAAGAAGAGATCCTTTGAATGACTTTCCGAGAATAGAAACACCCATTTTCTCAGCAGCGTTTTATTGTTGATATTCGAACAATTTCAACATTTTTTAACAAATTGGTGAATTTTTCACGTCGACTGGCAAAAGAAAAAAAAAATACAACAAAAGCGGTTTGGGCAGCACAAATTGAATTTATCAACAGAATTAAACACTGAAATAAAAAAGATCTATGATATCAAGAGCAGCAGATCGTTATGCTGGATAGTTAAAATGTGTCTTGGGGTTTTTTATTTTGAAAAACAGAGCCATTTTTGAGCAAAATATGTAGGAATGAAAATGTTGAGAATAGATAATAAATAATACATAGGAATGATGATCAGACCATCAAGCTGGTGCAAGTGGTGCATATGTTATATGAGTGTGTGTGTTGTATGATATTTGAATGTGTTTTATAAAAGTGCAAGATCATCTCGATCAACATCCAATCTTAGAATCAGCAAACTTCTCAGCAGTGCACACATTGAAATGAAACTCGCAATCCCAATGGGCACCACGGCGTACACAGTGATATTATAGTAGTCCACACTGCGTTCCCTTCGTTTCTGCTGGACATCCAAATTGCTGGTGACGAAATTCTGAATAATATAAGCACCTGTTAAAACACACGATATAAGAATCCATGTGTGTAGTGTATAGAAATTGTCAGGACTGAAAATTTGTAAAGCGGCCTGTTCTATCAGTATCAATAGCAAAGATAGTGACATGACTCTTAGAATTGCAGCTGTTGTTTGATAAATCACAATCCACCTGATCATTAATCCATCAATGACACTAAAAGCCAAATATGAAGCAACAAGGCACCATAGCCCAGTGAGGAACAGTTCTGAGCAGCTAGGGTCAAGCAGATTCTGTACAAAAGTGTGATTGTTTGGTTTGTTGTATAGATTGTAACTTGCTTTGAAACATTTGAAAGCATAAATTAATGAGGGAAGCATCACTGAGTCTCGACATATAGCTAGCAAAAAATGCTGTCTGGCATTCAGAAGCTTCAAACCAAAATTCTTGAGACGTGCTTTCTCTAGATCCAAGCTTCTAGTCAAGTTCTCACTGAAATTATTGAAGTTAATTCTATTATTCCTACTTGTACTGTTGCTGCTGGCTGATCTGTGTGTGGTGGACGTTGTAATAGCAGTGGTGATATTATCATTGGCACTAGAAGTGATTTGTGGTTGTGCAATTGGCTCTAGATCTGTCTGGTCATCACAGTCCTGGTCAAACCGTAGTTCGTTCCTCAATCCACTTGTTATTATTTCACGGTAACTTGGAATACGCTCAACTCTGTGCACTTCGTTCTGGAATTCTTCGTAGTCTGAAGAGTCTGCGTTAGGAATTGGCGGTGGAATGTCTGCATAATTCATCTCTAGTTTGAGCGTGGAAAGAAATAAAAGATCAACTAATTATTAATTCTACATTCTACATTTTAATGTAAGGCTCAAATATTGAAAAATTTTATTAAATTAAATTTATTTAGTGTCAAAAACTACAAAAAAAAAACTGTACTTAAATCTCAAACTTGAGGAAGAAAGAAGGAAAAACAATTGGTATGAATTTTGAGATTGTGTAATGAATAAATAAAAGTCATTCAAAAGACTCTTTTATGCGATGTTTATCTGATTCTTTTTGGTAATGCTTGAGTTACTGAAATGTCTTGAATTGAAGCTACCAGAATTGGTACCACGGTTTGTGTAACTTATTACTGAGTGCTTTGTAATGTTCCATTTCACCCCAACAGTCTCTTCCCCATTCACAACCAGCCATGTTCACCACGAAATCTCTATCACGTTCATTGTAAAAAAATCTAGGATCATTAGCTTGGTCTGAACATGCACCTGGTGGGAAGGCGTTGATAGATCTTAATGGTAAAAATCCGATTTTCTCTCTGATCCATGGGTATGTGTCATACAATGTTTCCAAAGCATCTTGTTCGGTATGTTCCCAAATCATATGCATTTGTTCATAGAAAACTGGATCCCACCAAATGTCTAATAATGTATCAGTCCATTCTGATCTTTTAATCAAAAAAGACCCAAGATTGAACCCACCACAGTCCTGTGTGATCAATAAATCAACCTCATTGGAGTAATCAACAAATGGAGCATCAATTTTCAAATCCAATGGATTGAAATCTCTTAAATCTCTAGAAACAGTTTTCAAATGCTTGAAAACTTGATCTTCTAAACTGACTTGAGGTTCCATGATATAAGTATGTAAATCCAACCACCAAAACCATTCAGCTTTTGGATATTGTCTCATTGTTTGTTTCAAAATATCAACTTTTTCCCAACTTTCTCTCCATTCATGACTGTATCTTTTCTTTGTAGTCAAGTCTTTGATACTTAAAGCGTAACCATGTCTTTCGGCGTAATCTTTTTTGTTGGCAATTGAAGAACGTTCAATGGACCATTCTTGAGCACCTTTCCATTTTAAGACACCACCTCCTTCGTTTGCAGCAAGTATGATAACCACTTTTGGCGACTGGAACACTTTGAAATGAGGCACAAACGGAGCTGATGTAAACAAAGAGAGGAACAGTAGCGAGGCCACAACAAGTAATAGTTTCTTGTATTTGTTTATGAATTTTTTGAGCGTGTTGAAAGTTGATCTTGAAGGATGGTACCTTAAGTTCGATTCGATGTCTTTGTCTAGATAAACCATGCTGCAGAATTGTTCTTGAGTTCTGAGTGTTTCAGCAGATGTGAAGGTGAGGAACAGTGGCAATCAACAAATGAGAGTTTATTTTGGATCAGCAAAATTTACCTCTCTGATAAAAACCAAACCACGCTAAAATATTGGGGGGTTGTGAACGCAGTAAAACAACTGGGAAACAAGGCTCTTGATGTAAAATCAGCTGTAGAACACGATGAACAGCTTTCCAAATTGCAAAACGCGCTGGAAACAAAGGAAAATTGAAAAATTGAAGCAGTTGGAAACTCGATGGATTTGGAAAGTTGGTGGAATTGGAATTTTTTTTCTTCTTTTCTTTCTTGTGTTGGGAAAATTATCGATTAGCGAGAAAAATTGAAAGCTTTTGAAATGGATTTTTGAGGTGTTGTTGAGCTGAATTTGGAATTGAGCAGTAAGGGATGTGAAAGATGCAGTAGCGAGGAGTGTGACGGATTTTGAACGGTTTATTTTGGACCACAATTGAGCAAGTTGACACGGTTTTTCTGTTCTCTATTTATAGTTACGTAATGGTTGAGATATGGTAGAAACGATGTAAATTCTATTTGTATGGGGTTTTCATCAAATTGAAATAGCTGATTGGAAAGTAGAGATGCTTGGGATGATGACAGTGCTACTGCTATCTTTCTAGGATATTTGTAGACAGCTTTTAAAGTGCTCTTCAGCTCAATATCAAGATTACCCGGCTTGAGTATTGGTGCCTTGAGATACTAAACACGTTACACAACAACAAATCGCTGTCTGAATGAGCTACCAACTCTATATAAGCTACACCACTATACTCCTTAGTCCATGTTCTACCCAATACAACAAACAATGGAAACTCGAACGCGTGGATTCATCTGAACTCTATAATCACATGTACAACCAAGCCATTCTAAGTTCTAACTAACTCAATTCTCATCCAAAAAACACCATTCAAAAACTCAGGCACTCCTCTCGCCCACTACAGCACTCATCCATCAACAATCCTCTCAAATCAGCATTTTCCCAAAGCAAAATCAGCAAACCAAAATAAACCAAAAAACCAATTTTCGTGGCCTAACCGCCTTTTTTTCTCTGTTTTTCTTTGAAAAGTAAACAAATAAAATAAACAAATCATTTTTAGTTTTCTTTGTTTATATTTAAAATTGCCAAAACAACGTCGATTTTGCAGCGGAAAAGGATGTTCGAGCACTCTGCACAGCAGCTGAGCGCAGTGGTTAACACAAACAGTGAGTACCAGTTTTTTGTTTGGATTGGAAAACAACTCCTCTCTACATTGTTTTTTTTATTTTTTTTTATTTTTTTTTGTTTTGCCACTGCAAATACTAACAGATCTAATAAATAAACAGACTCAGATGCTAAAATACAGATCCTTAGTGAGCTCAAAGCCCAGATCAAGCGCGAATCTGTCAACTTGCAAGACGTGCCGCACTACTTTGACACTCTTAAAACGGCCTCAAGATCAACAGACCCAAAACTAGCTACTTTGGCTTTCAGCACTATTTGTCATTTGATTAAGAGAGTTAGCATGCAAGACCCTACATTTCTTAGATCTTGTTCCAAATCAATCCTTCCCATCTTGTTAAATAAATTAATTGATATCAAACCTCAAGTACAAATACAGGCAAGACACGCTCTAGAAACATTTTGGTTGGCAAACCCTTCAATTGTGGAAAACTATTTGAAAGATTCCGGTCTAATTCATTCAAATTCAAGGATAAGAGCAGAAACTATTGCATTCATATCAAATCTAATTGATCTGAACTCAAACTTTCAGTTCAATTCCTTACTACCAAATTTAGTAAATTTATTTAGAGATGATAATCCTCAGGTTTTAAAAAATTTGGAATCTTTACTACTAAAATACTACTCCAAACATCATTCCAAAATTGATGATTTCATGAATGAATTGAAAATACAAAAAATTGAACTGAAGTCTTTCAATAAAATCTTAACTGAAATTGATCCAAATCTAGTAAATCAATTCAATACCAACATTCAACCTGAAATCAAAAAATCATCAATGACAATTGATACATTTACCAACTTAAAAGCATCTTCTACAACTACTTTCTCTAATAGACACTCTCAAATACCCACTTCTATCAAACATCCATCTAGCAACAACAACAACAACAACAACTCAATGACCAACTCTAATGACAACAGCACTAATGAATTAAATGAAATATTAGCTAAAATCCCAACAACAAGTCTTGATTCAAATTTGAAACCAATATCAGTTCATTCTTCTCAAGACATTGCAAAAGAAACAGAAGTTTTATTGAAACCTTTCAGTGGTAAAGAAACAGAATTCAATTGGAACCAAAGAGAGAAAAATATAATAAAATTCAGAAGTTTGATTCTTGGTAACTATCAACAATTTCCTGAAGCTTTAATGAATTCAATGAGATTACTTATTGATGGAATCAATAAGTCTGTCAATTCATTAAGAACGACATTGTCGAATAACGGTTGTCAACTAATCAAAGAAGCTGCAGTGTATTTAAACAAATTATTAGATCCAATTCAAGATATTTTATTTCAATCTTTATCATCATTAACTTCAGCTACAAAAAAAATTTCTTCATTAAACTCTTTTGGGGCCATATGTCAGCTACTACTGAATACAAGTTATAATCAAAGAATTTTCAATCAATGTTTTAATTTATTTCAAGAAAAAAATATTCAACCAAGACTTTATTCTTCAACTTTTTTACAAATTTTGATAATAAAACATCATTTGAAATTTGATAATTCAAATTTAGAAATTATAATTAAATGGATTTCAAAAGGTTTGACAGATCCAAATGTTTCAGTGAAAGAATCAATGAGATCAACTTTTTGGATTTTCTTTAGATTTTTCAAAGATCAAGCAGATTTAATTTACAGTAAGCAAGATTCAAATATCAAGAAAGGTTTGGAAAGGTCAAAGCCAAAAAATTTAAGTCAATCATCTAACGCTACCACTACCATTCATGATAATGAAGTCAAAAGAAAATCATCAATAAAAGATCTTATGAAAAATCAACATGTTTCACATAGAAGATCAGAATCACTTGATAATCTAACTAATCTAAGAAACTCTGATTCTTTTGAAAATCTGAAAAGTAAAGAGAATTTTCAACATAGAAAATCAGAATCTTTGGACTTATATAAAAATGATGATCAATTGGAAAAAAACAGCAGGACTCGAATTGGCATGCCTCAAAGAGTTAAAATCAATCAAATAAACTCAAACTTAAACTCAAACTCAAACTCAAATCAAATAGCTTCAAATCAAACAAATTCCGCTACTACAACCAATACAAATAACCAAAATAATCAAATTTCCCCATTATTACTACCACCAAAAAGATCTGCATCTTCATCTACATCCACATCTAACCCAATACCAGAACCAATCGATATTGAAGATTCTAATGATGAAGTTGCTTTGATTAAAAATTTACTTAAATCTTCTTTAACACGAGATAGAATTGAAGGTTTAACTTTACTGAAAAAATCTTATGAAAATGATAATGTCAATAATTATGATATAACTGATTTATCATCCATTTTAAACAAATTAATGGTCATTGATCCTTATTTATTTAAACCTTTGCTTAACACCGTTCAATTCATACAATCAATTGATATTGAAATTATTTTAAAATTATATTCAATCAATAAAGAAGAGAATGTAAAATTTTTGATTGATAATTTGGGTGTATTAAAACTGATTAAAGGGATTTTATCGTTAATCAAATCACTAGAAACAATTTCGTTTGAAAGTGCAAATTCAACAATGTTTCACATCAAGTTTAAAAATAGATTTTTGGAATTTTCAATTAAATCATTATATTTAATTGTTAAAGAAAAACCAATAATTTTGATTCCTTCAATAGTGGAAATTTGTTATACAATTTTTCCCTTAGCAATTAATGACCTTCCAAATTTTGAAGAATTAATACTGGAGTTATATGATTTCAATAATGAAAATTTCAATAAAGCTCTTAAGAATTCGAATTCTTCATACATCAATTCTAAAATTGCTTCAATTTTGAAAGACTTTAATGATTATGATAATAATAATAAAAATATGAATGATGATGATTTTATTGAACAACCACTGACTGAAATGACAATGATCAATCCTTTAAAAAAAAATGCTAATGATCCAACAGTTAACATGAGAAATGTTGGAAATGATATGACAATGATTATACCTAATTTCAATAAAAAGGATGTTGCCGCTGAAGAGAAAATCGATATTAGTGATATTTTTCAAAAAGATTTTCCGAAAAAGGATGACCAGAAAGATTTAATGAAAGACGAGAAATTCTCATTTGAAGAAGATTCACCATTTATTGAAAGTAAATCAAAGGAATTAAACTCTTCAAACAATTCAAGAGCTTCATTGCTTGAAGATTTTGGAAAATCGCCAATTCCAGTTTCTAAACCACTTTTAACATCGTCTTCTTCTTCTTCTTCAGAAAAAACAAACTCAAAACACTCAAAATCTTTGAGTGAGATCATTAATTCATCAGATCCTTTTTTCAATAAAATTAATAAGAAAAAAGAGTTCAAAATTTTTCAAGATACAGAAACAACTTTGAAAATTCCATCATCTATTTTCAATTTAGAATTAGAAATTTCAAATTCAACGGATTTGATTGAATTTAATACCAAAAACGTTGAAACAATCTTATACAATTTCAATTCCAAAATTTTTAAATTTCAAGAGATCAGTTATTTAATTGAGTTGTTGAACAAATTTACTCAACATTCACAATTTAATGAATGGTTGAGCTCTAGCAATGGCTATAAAGTAATGATTTCATCAGTGGTTGATATTTTTAATAATGATGGGTTGGAATTAAATAAGGAAATTCTTTTCAAGATTTTATGCTTATTGAAAGAATTGTTAATTTTAAAAAATGTTTTCAATTTACTTGAGTCAGATTTTGTCAAGATTTGGGATCTTTTAGTAATGATTAGTTTACATCTTGATGAACAAGATGAAATTTACTTAATTTTGGAAGAAATTTTCAATGAATTTGATTTAAACAAATTTGATCATGGTTTGATCTTGAGAGAATTCAAAGAGTTGAGAGAGTGTGATGTTTTGTTGAGATTTGTGATAAATTCACTGAATCAAGTTGTTAAATTCAAGAGTTTATCGATTGAAGAATTAAAAGAAATTGATTCGACCATTTTCCAACAATTACAGAAAACCACTGATATTGAAATAAGTAGATTGATTATGATTTGTTATTCAAATATCAATTTGAAAACTAATGATGAAGAGATTTTCAAGAAATTTAGTAAATCACAATTGAAAATAATTGAATTTTATTGCTATAATTAATTTCTGGAAATAAAAATCATTAATCTCAAATTAAATTAATTAAATTAATAAATTTAGTTTGTAGAATAATTAACACACTATAAAGTTTGGGTAAATATAGTGGTCATAATTTTTTATTGACGTTGAGTACATATTCAGTATTGATCAACGATAATCTTTTTTGAAAAGATTGTTATTTGAATTGAAAACATTTTGAGAATTTGAGTTTGAATTTGAATTCAAATTATTATAATTTTTTTTATTATTAAAATTTGTTGCCATTGAATGAGATCGTGAAATGTTTAACGAACTCCCAATTTTCATGTGACTGGACAATCTAGCTGCTAACTGCTGAGAAGTTGATGATCTTTTACTTATTTTATTTGACATTTGATTTGTGTTGATATTGTTGTTGTTCTTGTTAGATATGTTATTGTTTAATTTAATCAAATGATCGTTGTTTCTTTTTTGCATTAAATGTAGTGGTGAATCATTAGAGCTTGCTCCTGATAATATACTTGATGCTGAGCTTGGAGTAGTGTTGTTTCTTACTGATATGGTATTGAACTGTTTGAGTATTGGTAGGTTTTGCTGCTGCTCTTGATGATGATGTTGTGGATGTTGTTGTTGTAATTGCTGCTGCTGTTGCAGATGATGTATATTAGTAGATTCACCTATGATGCTATTTGAGTTTGAATTATTACTATTATTCTTTACCTTATTATTTGAAGACTGATATGAAGGTAATCTTTGTAGTGAATTTTTTTTAACTTGATTGACAAAAGAAGTTGATATTTGTCTTGATTCGGGTTGTTGTTGTTTGAAAGGAGGTGAATCAAGCGTTAAATCAATTGTATCTGGTCTTCTCAAATTCATTTGATTGTTTTTATTAAAATGATGAGATATAGTTGGATTAGAATGTTGTTTATTTGAGTGAGAATTTGAAAGAGAAGTTGCAGATGAGCCAAGAGATGAGTTGTGATTGACAAGTTTCATTTTCAAACTGGAATTTTCATCTTGTAGCTGTTGAACTTGTCTCTCTAAAGTAAACACCATTTTAATCTTATCCTTTGCATCAGATAACAATGACTTTTGTTTCAGGATCTTGTTGTTTAATCTTTGGATGAGCTCATTTTGATGATTGATCATGTCATTTAGTGCACTGAATTGGAACTGTGCATTACCAAACAACTGCTCCACTTGCGTGGGAAACGGTATGAACAATGGTTTTAAATCAATTGGTAAATTATCATCAATTTTAGCCACTGAAACATAGGGGACATTACAGAACGAACAAGTGATTTTGCTGCGTTCTATCTTAGATGGATCCACATGTGGATTGTCTATATGGAAAAGTTAGAATTTGTCTTGCCAGTGCATATATGACGTTAAGCCTTAAGGTACATTAGGTATCTTGCAAATACCTTTAAGAATATCGTTTTGACACAAAATATGCGCGCAAGAAGTGAGATAGAGCTCTAGATTTTGCGTGTTGGAGTGTGACGCGTAACATGCTTTGCAGTAGCTGACAAAACTGCTGCTTTCCATGCTCAGCTGCAAATTGAACTGGTTGATTCTGCGCTGTTTCTGAGCTGTTTTGGTGGCAAAATTAGATGGTTCTTATAATTAATGTTTATAAATTATTTTTGAAACTTGAAAGTAAACAAATGCTGCGCAAACCAAAAGCGACAAAATACTGCCAAAGCTGCCGTTTGCAGTAATCCCCACAAATTGTGTTACTCTAAATGTATAAAGTGGCAAAATGTAAAATTGCAGTACCGAAACTGGAATAATTGCACAATGTGTGCTGCCACAACTTCCATTTTCAAAATATTTTACCCAAAACAGACATTTTTGCACAGAGCACCGGAGTTTCACCGGAATTTCAAATTCCTCAAATCGCTGAAATTCTGAAAATGTGCCAGTACAACTTGAAAAAAAACCACAAGATGAATCATTCTTAGTTTTCTGTAATTCACCTTTTCCAAATAGAAAGAAAGTCATTGTAATAGACAGATTCAGCCCCAAAATGCTCCGTTTGCAACACATCAAATCAGTGCTCAAACCAGCCCACGTTTCACGCTTCCACACTTCTTCTGCTTTACTTAAAATTAAAGTGAAAACTCCAGTTGTTGAATTGGATGGTGATGAGATGACTAGAATCATCTGGTCCAAGATCAAGTCTCAATTGATCTTGCCTTATGTCGATGTTGATTTGAAATACTACGATTTGGGGATCAAGAGCAGAGATGCTACAAACGACCAAATTACCGTGGATTCTGCTAATGCTATCAAAAAATATGGTGTTGGTATTAAATGTGCCACCATCACTCCAGATGAACAAAGAGTGAAAGAGTTTGGATTGAAAAAAATGTGGAAATCTCCAAACGGTACCATTAGAAACATTTTGGGAGGTACTGTTTTCAGAGAACCAATTGTCATTCCAAGAATCCCAAGATTGGTTCCAGGTTGGGAAAAACCAATTATCATTGGTAGACACGCCCACGGTGATCAATATAAAGCTACCGATTTAGTCGTGCCAAGTGCTGGTAAATTGGAGTTGGTGTATACTCCTGCTAATGGTGAACCAGCCCAAACTTTAGAAGTTTATGATTATAAAGGTGCAGGTGTTGGCTTAGCTATGTATAACACTGAGGAATCTATTGAAGGTTTTGCTCATTCTTCTTTCAAATTAGCTCTAACCAAAAAATTGAACTTGTTCTTATCCACTAAAAACACCATTTTGAAGAAATACGATGGTCGTTTCAAAGATATTTTCCAAAAAATTTATGATGAACAATATAAAACTCAATTTGAAGCTGCAGGAATTTGGTATGAACATCGTTTGATCGATGATATGGTTGCTCAAATGATCAAATCTAAAGGTGGGTTCATTATGGCTTTGAAAAATTATGATGGTGACGTTCAATCAGATATTGTTGCCCAAGGTTTTGGTTCTTTAGGTTTAATGACCTCAGTTTTAGTTACTCCAGATGGTAAAACTTTTGAAAGTGAAGCTGCCCATGGTACCGTCACTAGACATTTTAGACAACATCAACAAGGTAAAGAAACTTCTACTAATTCCATTGCTTCAATTTTTGCATGGTCAAGAGGTTTAATTCAAAGAGGTAAATTAGATGAAACTCCAGAGGTTGTTAAATTTGGTGAATTATTAGAGAAAGCAACTATTGACACTGTTCAAGTTGATGGTATCATGACAAAAGATTTGGCTTTAGCCACTGGTAGAACTAATAGAGAAAGTTATGTTACCACAACTGAATTCTTAGATGCAGTTGAAAACCGTTTGAAAACTTTAATCATCTAATAATTCTCTGCATCTTGAAATGATGATTCTTTGACATAAATATATAAGATAGATATTTTTGCAAGCTTAACAATTGAATTGTTGCTTTAAAATTTTGCAGGTTAATTTTTGTTTTGTTTTTTTTTACCTCTGCCATTTGTTTCCCTCTTGTTTGATGATAATACAATATAACTAAAATACAAATTAGCAAAAAAGTACTGCTCAATGTTTATAAATCAATCATTTCACTGTAAGAAATTCATTATATATCTCTTCGTAATTAATTATTGCCTCCTTGTCATGTTGCTTCTTCCAGTGTCTCTTCATAGTCCAATAAAGATTGTAAATAGATCATTCCGTAATAAGTACCGAATGTAATTGTCAGTACTTTGAATAAAGGAGTACCAAAATCTTTGTAGAATCCATACTGAAAGAAACAGTCGTTATTATAAAGAATCATGAATAATAAATCTGTAATCCTTTTTAACATACGTGTCTTGAGTGTGGATTATCCACTTTATTTTGCTTAGATTGATTCAGCTGGTTCAATCTTGAAAATGTTGAAAATTTACCAGTGTTGATAACATTGATCTTGCGGGAAAAAAGATGTTAGTTTTCAATTAAATCATAACACCAAGCACTCTGAGCTGAAAGCAGTGAGCATACATTTCTCATGCCATTTCTACTGGCAATTCTCGCAAACATTTTTGAATCTTTTTCAAAATAGTTTAAAAAAAATGTGATAGTTTCTCATAAATTTCATCATTTAGTAGTTTTGTATGTGTAAAAAAGTTTTATTTATAATAATTAAAAAGAAGGTTATTTGAGATTTGCTTTAATTAGCTACAAAATATTTCAAAACAAAACAAATTCGGAATGTTCCATTGGAAAATCTATTTACAACTGTACATTAAGTTCTATCTATTTCTGTCTTTTTTTTTTCCTAAAAAAAATCAGCTTATAAGGTCAAATCTTTTTCTAAACAAAAAATCATCTTTTAGCTGATTCAATTCCAGCAGCAGAATCCAATCTCTGTACAACTTCCCATAATGTCTTGATATCCTTTTCATTATCATTTATGTTGCCACAACAAGCCCATCTAATTTTCCCCTTATGATCAACAACATAAATGAAACCCATAAATGCATTATCACATCTAATCAATTCTCTTGTTTTAAATCCGATTGTGGATTGAGATGCAATGAAATATTTATCCTTTCTATTCAATGGTAAATTTGATTTAATTGAACTTTTGAACAGTCTGAGTAAAAACATTTTAGTTGAATTTTGTCCAATACTAATATCTAAGATTTGTGAATTCTTGAAAATAGATTCAAATAAATCATAATTTTGCAAATAATTTGTTTGATTATTAGGATCAATAAAATATGGTGCTGTTCTTTGTTCTGTTGGATCTGAATAATGAACTCTAATGATACTAACTTTACCATTCATTTTAGTATTTATTGAAAAAGAATCTGTTGAATCTAAAGATTCAACTTTGAGCTCTGGAAAATATAGTGAATCTTTTGGTGTGAATTCTTGTTGAGGGGCTTTAAATAATGCACCACCACTAGTAGTATAAACTTTATATTCATAAAATCCAGCTTTCGATAATTGATGTTCTAATTCTTCTTTACGTTTACTTCTTGATTCTGAATCCATCATGTTTTTCACCACATTCATGTATGATTGTCTTTTTGCGTGTGGTTGAGCTGCAGGCGGTGGGTTAGGTTGACCAATTGGTTTCAAGACTCCTAAATCTGGTAATTTGGGAGCAATCGCATTTATTTGTTTGGCAAACATTTTCAGAAAAAGATTTGATCCAGTGGTTGAAAACGTTCTTTTTGTGACAATCATGCTGACTAGAATCTGTGTGCTTGGTAAGTATAGATTATTATCAAAAAAAAAAAAAATCAAAAACAAGAGAGGTTTCAACTTTGATGAATTTTGTATCAAAACTTTTTTTTTTTCAATATTTTGCTTTAAATTTTTGTATAAGAAATCAAAGGGCCTACAACTATGTAATACTTGTGTTAAAAAGCGTAAATTTTTATAGAATAAGAAATGCTATTTATTAAGGGAGAAAATAATAAAAAGGGTAAATTGGAAAATTGTAGAAAAGTATCAATCAATGTCATATAGAAAGCTTATAACAAAAAGCTGGCTGCAACAGCACCAACTAAAGCACCGATTGGAGCATTCAAAATCATACCGGCACCTCTAGCAGTGGCTAAAGTTGTGGTTGAAGAAGCAGCTGTGGCAATGACTGGTTCAGCAGAAGAAGAAGAAGAAGATGATGATGTGGTGATAGTAGATGATGATGGTTTAGCTGAGGAGGAAGATGAAGATGATAAAGAAGATGATGAGGATGATTTAGTTGTAAATGATGAGGATGATGAGGTGACGACGACTTGAGAGCTTGAAGAGGTGGTAGTTGATGATGAAGAGGAAGATGAAGAGGAAGATGAAGAGGTGGTGGTGGTTGAAGAAGAGGTGGTTTCTGGGGTGGTAGAAGAAGATGTGGTGGTTGAAGTAGTTGAGGAAGTTGAGGAAGTGGTTGGGGTGGTGGAACTAGAAGTTGTGACTGGAATGGAGGAACTTGAACTTGTTGTAGTAGTACTAGATGAGGAAGAAGTTGTCTCCTTAGTGGAAGAGGAGGAGGAGGAAGAAGAAGAAGCAACCTCAGCAACTTCAGCACCAACAGCAGAACAGGAAGATTCAAAACTAGCGTAAGCGTCTGAAGATAAACCGTTTGGACAGGTTGTTTGCAAACAAGATTTAATGGCATCGGCTTCTTTGGAGCAGAAACAGGAAATCTGGTTCAAAGTGTCACAGTTGGAAGACTGTTTCAAAACAGAAGCAGAGCAGGCAAGTAAACATGCTGGAGGAGTTGCGATGGTGAGTTTGGTGAGAGCAAGGGCCAAAGCTAAAAATTGTAATTTCATTGTGGTATTGATGGCGAGCAGCAGTGGAACAGTTTTGGGGGTATGGTATGGTATGGTATGAGATCTGAGTAGAAGCGACTGTGCAGTGTGGGCCTGAGAATGAAGTTCAACAAAGAAACAAAGAAAAGCTGAATTCCAAGTTTTGTTTATTTATTTTCTTCGGTGAGTTTCAGCTTTCAAATTTAAGCTCAAATTTTCATTTTCAAATTTCGATCGATCTAATTTTAGTTCAGAAGAAAAAAAACGAAAAAAAAGGAAAAAAACAGGAAAAAAAATGCTGGAAACGGAAACTACTGAAAATGGAAGTCAAACAGTCAAACTGGGTTATGAGCGCAGATTTGATGTATGTACACACAGTACTGTGGTACAGTGTACACAGTGCCAGAAAGAAGGTTTATTGACGATTGTGCGTTGTTTGTTCACAGCGGATGGCCACAAAACTGATATTCATACACTAGGGATCTGTAGCTACACGATGATATGCTCACCAGCAAAAGCGCCAAACAAACAACACCAAAGAACAACACTTCATTCTATCAAACCCACCTCCAGAAACTCTATTTAAACTTTGCAAAAGTCTCTTTTTAATGTTCATTGTTTTCTTCTTGAGCTGCCAACAATAACATTGACGATCAACAACAGTTCATCATTGAACCCATCAGCAGTCATCAGCGCTTGCTCACACTTATCTCCATCAAGTCACAAGCTTCATTCTCATCAAACTCGTTTTTAAATCATCTCAAGACTCAAGTCTCAAACTGACACAGTACACATCGATTTCAATGAGCCAAATTCCACTCTAGATGATTACATAATTCATTACCGTTTGTTGAGCTACATATGTACATACATATGTACATCTGGCAGCCTGCAACAGTGCAAAAGCAGCTTAACGAAATTTTCAAATATCCTCTCAACAACATTAATAACACTAGTATTGGTTAATTGTAAATTGTCACTACACAAGCTCACTATTCAATTTTTAGTTCACCAACAGCTATCAAAGTCTACATCATTGCATTGAAACACTAATATCTAGTGATCATCAACGCAAAGCAAGCAAGGCCCGTTTCCTATATGCTGAAATTGAACCGTTTCATTTCAACAACCTGCAAATTAACTCAAGCACAACAACATAGAAACTCAATCATGTTTAAAACTTCTAATAACATCCAAATACCAGATTTGGACGACCGTCAATATAAGATCGTTCATTTGCAAAACAAATTGACAGCATTGTTGATCCATGATCCAACTGCCGATAAAGCTGCTGCTGCCTTAGATGTTAATGTTGGTGCTTTTTCAGATTTCCCAACTTTACCTGGTTTAGCTCATTTTTGTGAACATTTGTTGTTCATGGGTACTGAAAAATACCCTTCTGAAAATGAATATTCAACTTATTTATCTAATCACGGTGGTCATTCAAATGCTTATACTGCTTCTGAAAATACTAATTATTATTTCGAAGTTAATCATAAATTTTTAGAAGGTGCTTTGGATAGATTCTCTCAATTTTTCATTGCCCCATTGTTTGATCCAAGTTGTAAAGATCGTGAAATTAATGCTGTTGATTCTGAAAATAAAAAAAATTTACAAAATGATACTTGGAGACTTTATCAATTGGATAAAGCTTTATCAAATAAAGCTCATCCTTATCATAAATTCTCAACAGGTAATGCTAAAACTTTAGGTGAAATTCCAATTAAAAATGGGTTGAACGTTAGAGATGAATTATTGAAATTTTACAAACAAAGTTATTCTTCAAATTTAATGAGATTAGTCATTATCGGTAGAGAAGAATTACCAATTCTTGAAGAATGGACAATTTCAAAATTTTCACAAATTCCAAATCTCAACATTCCAAAACCTGAATTCAGTGATGCAAAAGCTTTCACTTCAAATGAATTATCAAAATTGATTAAAGCAAAACCTGTTATGAACAAAAATAAATTGAATTTACAATTTTGTAATGTTCCAGATTATGAAAATAATCCTGAAACTTGGGATACTCATGTTTCTGGAATTTTTAGTCATTTAGTTGGCCATGAAGGTAATGGTTCAATCTTATCTGTTTTGAAAAAAGAAGGTTGGGCTAATGGTTTATCAGCTGGTGGTTATCCAATTTCAAAAGACAACGCTGTTTTCAATATTAATGTTGATTTAACTGAGAAAGGTTTAGTAAATTATGAAGGTGTCTTAAAAATCATTTTCCAATATTTGAAAATGCTAACAAAAGAGTTTAATTCAGGCTCTGATTATTCTTGGATTTTTGAGGAATTGAAAGAAATCTCTGAAATGAATTTCAAATTTAAACAAAAGTCTTCACCTTCTTCCACAGCATCAAAATTAGCCAAAGATTTACATAAAATGGAGACAATCATTCCAAGTAAATATATTTTAAGTCAAGGTGTTTTCAAAAATTTCAGACCAGATTTGATAACTGAATATCTTTCTACATTAACTGTTGAAAATTTAAGAGTTACTTTAATTTCCCAAAGCTTAGAAACTAAGTCCAAAGAACAATGGTATGGAACTGATTATTCTATTGAAGACTTATCCCCAGAATTGATCAATAAATTGATCGTGTTAGATTTAAACAAAGATTTATCATTACCAAAAGTTAATGAATTCATTGCCACTGATTTTACTACTTATGATGTTCCTGAATCGAAATCAATTGCACCAACTCTAATTCATAATAAAGATGGCTTCAAAACCTGGTTTAAAAAAGATGATAAATTCAAGACTCCAAAATCATTCATTCAAATTCTTTTAACTTTACCAACTACAATCAAAACACCGCAAACTTTTGTTATGAGTGCATTGTTTATTGAAATCTTGGATGATATTTTAATTGATACTTCATATGCTGCATCAATCGCAGGTTTACACTTCAATTTAGGTCAATTGAAAAATGGAATTTCCATCAATGTTAATGGTTATTCTGAAAAATCATCAATTTTATTAGATCATGTTTTAACAGAATTCTTGAGATTCGAAGTTAATGAAGATAGATTCAATGTTTTGAAAGATAAATTAATTGAAAACTTGGATAATTACGGTTACAAAGTCCCATATTTACAAATTTCCTCAATATTTGGAAATTTGATGAATGAAAACTCTTGGTTAGTTGAAGATAAATTAGCAGCATTGAAAAATTTAAATTTTGAAACTTTTATTAATTTCAAAAATCATTTGTTTGACGATAAGGTTTTTGTTGAATCATTGATTCATGGTAATTTCACTGATGCCCAAGCTGAAGAAATCCATCAGTTAATTGAATCAAAATTTGATGAATGTTCCAAATTAAGTGATAAAGAATTCAACAATAAACCAAAGTCATATATCTTATCACCTCAAAGATTCCAATATGATCAAGTGTTGAAAGATGAAGAGAATATCAATTCATGTATTCAACATTATTATCAAATTGGTGATATCAGTAATGTTAAGTTATTAACAACTACTGAATTATTTTTACAATTGATTAAAGAACCAGCATTCAATGTTTTAAGAACTCAAGAACAATTAGGATATATTGTTTTTAGTGGATTAATTGAAACAAGAACACAGTTCGGTGCAAGAATTATAATTCAAAGTGAAAAATCTTGTAAATTCTTAGAATCAAGAATCAACAATTTTTACAAGAAATTTTTTGAAACTTTGAAAGAAATGGACGTTGAAGAATATAATAAGAATGTTGAAGCTCTAATTAACAAGAAATCAGAGAAACTAAAAAATTTGAGTCAAGAGAATTCTAGAATCTATTATTCTATTAGTTCAGGTTATTATGATTTTGATCATCATGCTACTGAAGCTGAGTTGTTGAAAGATGTCAGTAAAGAACAAATGATTGATTTCATGAATACTTATATTCTGAACAATCATTCCAAATTACTTATCAACTTAAGTCCATTCAAAAAAATCAAAGATGAGGATGACGTTGTCAACGATGAAACTGAAGAGACCGTTAAAATCAACAATGTTGCTGAGTTCAAATCACACTTACAATTGTCTCAACCACCAAAATCTGTTTTATAGATCTTCGTCTAATTATTTTCTAATGAATTGTGTCATTGTTTGTTGTGGCGTGGCCACAATTGACATTATGATTACAATGAAGCTGTTCTGTAGAATATTGTTCTTTGATCATCAATCCAGTGACTGATACTTACAATTACTTCATTAACTTGCAAATATATTTAATCAATCATACATAGCTAGAACTGCAAACAATTTTCAAATATTTTCCGTACCAGAGTAAGTTTTAAAATAAATTTTCGGCCCTAGCTAAAATAATACTTAACTGTAATATAACCCACTGAATATATTTCTACTAACGTTTAGTAGCCACATTATGACTGAAGAGACAGAAAAAGCTGTTCTTTTAATTCCTAATAACAACGACCAGACAATCAATGAGGATAATGAAGTGTATTCATTAAGGTGAGTTTTATCCTAGAATTTTAAGATCTAAATGAAAACATAGAATTAACGCATAATATTATACCAGCTATGATCTTTTAACCACTGTGAATAGCATAGACTGGAATGGTAATCTTTTAGCACTGGGACATGGCAACGGTATTTCTATTCTTACACCAATTCCAACCACCAATAAATTTGTATTGAATTTAAAATCTAAATTCCAACAAGAATGGATATTTCAGATTTCAAACATCGTGTGTCCTAAAGTCGACTTACTAAGGTTTAACTCCAAATATATTGTGGCAACACATGATGATCATTCGATTAGTTTCATTGATCATTTATCAAATGAAGAAATTGTTGAATTAAAAGATGAAAATAATGGACATACAGATCAGATTAATTGTATTGATTTAAGTGAGAATGGTTTTGTTGTAACCTCTGGAGATGATAATAAATTGATAATTTGGGATGCAATTAATAAGAAAAACTATGTTTATTATACAGATGGGATTATTACAAATTTAAAGATCGTTATTGATTACGATTTTGATAAAGTTGTTGTTGTTGAGAATGGTAACTGTGTTAGAATATTAAACTGGAAGACTGGTGAATGGTGCTGTTCTGTTTTTCCAATGTCTTTTAGTAGTAATTATACAAAAGTTATCAAAGAAGTGTTGATTAGAGGTGAGGAATTGTTGGTTATTGGAGAGACTGGTTGGATTAAAACTTATCAATTGAACAACTTAACTAATGGAGCTGGATATACTGACTTTAAGAAAGAGTATCAGTTGAACTCGTGGATAAATAACACAAAATTAATTAAAAACCAGCTAGATAGTTCATTAATTGGGCTAATCAAACAATCAAATTCAATCTTTTATAACTTGAATTCTTCAGTTGGTAACTTTAATGAGTATCATAAATTCAACAATTTAGTTATTCCTTCATTAGAGGTCAAAGCTGGTTGTATCAATTCAAATGGAATTGTTGCATTGATTTCTGGCTCAAAATTGGTATTAGTTAGACCTTTTGACAGCTACGAAGTCGTGGGTAAATAGAGCTTAATTAAAATTGTTTAATCATTAGCTGAATCACTAAAAAACCGTATTATTATTGTTATTTTCAATCTTATAAATCTTGATTCAATGCATATGTCTTTAATTAAATTTTAAAGTCATCAACGTACTGTAAGATTAAAAAAAAAATCCAATATTTTAAGTTTTACAATTCACGAACTCCTTCAAATCAAGGATAGAATGGGAAGAGTGGACGCATTCAACTTCTCTTTAGTGATACTAACCACCTGTGTGGGTATCATGACTGGTGAGTCCTTTCCAAACAATTCTAGAAGAAACTTTATCACTGGTATTAAATACTAACCTCAGCTCAGGAACCAAACTATTTGAGCCTCTAATCATGTGAGTATAACACCAATATACCTTTTCTCAACTCATTAACTAACAGTAAAACAGCGATCAATTGAAGAAAGATGGGAATCTAAGACAAGACATCCCAGTGCCAGAATACGATGCCAACGGAGATTTGGTGCTGAGAGCCATTCCAGGCACCCAGAATCTTCCAGGAAGTGCACCACAAGCACCAGCAGCAACACAGAACCAGCAACCACCACCATCAGAAGAATAGCTTTTGTCTTTCGGTGTTTGACACTTATTACTCAATAAACACTTTGTACATTTTCACTTCCCAATGAGGAAGTCAACAGCTCATCGCCAGAAAAAAAATTATGTTTTTATAGCATGAAAATTTCCAATTTTTTTTTTTTTTTGTAGCTGAATTGTTTGAAATTAAAAAATAAACAAGAATGGGTAAATTAAAGAGACGTTCGAAATCATCGCAGCACAGAAAGAATCCTTTAAGAGCAGGAAATGCTGCGGGTGCAGAAGACGCCTCAAAATTGAACAAAATCACTCCATTGATGCAGAAATTAAGTGCTAAATCTTTGACAGGAAATGAGAGATCTTTGACTTTGACTACTATTTCAGTGATGTGTGAAGATAGTAAACTGCGTACTATGTTCTTGAAAGAAAAGTTGCTGCATGTGCTATTGGAGCAGTACATTGGCGGCAAAGGTGATCTAGAAGGTATAGATGATGAAATTATTGTGGAGACATTTGGGTTATTAAGAAACATTGTTGTGGAAGATGGATACGATGTATGTGTTTATTTATGGAGACAAGGAATTTTTCCAATAGTTTTAGAAAACTTGAATAAAGTCGATAGATTGATTGAAGAAAATAGAAATCCTAAAGAACAAAATTTAATTTTTGAATATATTGAAAATCTGATTGCCATAATAAACTTAATTGGAGATTCTTCAAATAAACTTTTTGATGAGATCTTATCCCAAGTTGAACCTATTTTGAAATTCATTTTCAAAATATTGAACAAAAGTATTGATTCGAATAATAACAAATTATTAATTTCAAAAAATTTATACAATATTTTACTAAATTTTATCTATGATTTTAGTACAGAATCAATTGAATTCATGAGGCTGGTAGAGCCTGAATTAGCTAATTTGAAATTTGATAAATTGTTAAACACCAATTATTTAACAAAAGTTCTAATTTTAGGTATAAATTTACAGTTTTATGAAGTTTCAAATACTAATTCATCTAAAAATAATAATGATTTTTATACAACTACATTAGCAGAGATTTTGAGAATTATTGATGATTATGATTATGAAACCAAAAAATTATCCTTGTCGATAAACTTAGATAATACATCGAATCTTAAAAATGAAATTAAAAAAAGAGATGAAATTAAATCCGAATTTGAAGCTATTGAAATTTCCATTGAATTGATTTCAGTTATCATTGAAATTCTAGGGTCAAACGGTTTTTTGATCTCAGATGAATCATTAGTAATGACTTTATTGAAAAATCTGATTAAATTTTCCAATATCAATGAATTCAAATTGAAAAGTTTAATAGGCTTAAATAATTTATCATGGTATTTAATCAATTATCATAATGAAAAAATTAGTCAAGAATTATTGAACTATGCATTGGGTAAACTCGATGATTCAACTTCTTCATCTATAATATCAACATCAGAAAAAATCAGTATATTTGGAATAATTTGGTCAAATTTAATAGTTTTGAAAAATTTTGAAATTAGTTCTGAATTTTTGAATGGAGTGATTGCTGAATTTGATAATGAATTGATCAAAACAGGTCGCTCTGAAGATGATGATGAAATATTTGTGAGAATCATTGGAATGTTGGGATTATTGAGTAAAAAATCAGTTGAATTAAATGCACAAATTTCATCAAAATTCATGACAGTTTTGAATGATTTTACATCAAAGAAAGATTCTAAATTATCTAGTACAGAAGCTTTGATAATTATTGAAATCATTCAAAATTTATTTGAAATTTATGGGGATAAATCATTTGAATATGATTTACCAGTTTTCCAAAATCAACAGTATTTACAATTTTTAGAAAAAATTTCACCTATCCTAAAGAAACAATTCAAATTGATAGATAAAAATGCTAATGCACAATTGAGAGCAAGAGCAATGGATGTTCATCATGATTTAGGAAGATTTGTTGATTATAAGAGAAATGAATGAATTTATTGTTCAATAAATAAATAGAATTATTTAAAGTAATTATAGATAGTCAATTTTGAATTACAACATTTTATTAAATATTAAAAAACATTTCCACACTATTTCGCGTATTTTTTAGCTTGTTCCAGCACTTTTTTCTCATAAGTGGCTCTATCTTTCCCAAAAGTTCTCCATGCTGGTTCTTGAGCAGGAGAATCTTGATTTGGAGTATCCAACAATTCCTGGACACCTAACACGATCTGTTTCAAATTTATACTTGGTTTCCAATCTTGTTCTTCGTTCAAAATGGATAAACAAATAGTACCACTTGGATAAACATTTGGATGATAAAATCCAGAAGGGAATTTAACTTTTGGAGGTTTTGAAGGATAATCGTCAGGAAAATTGAGAGTGAGTGGGTAGATTCCGTTCTCCCATATGGTGTTTTCTTTACCAGGAATTCCAGCAACCCAGTTCTGTAGATCTAATGAACCATCAGCTGCTTTAATTGGTTTAGCATAGAAGCCAAAAGGATGATCTTTACGCCATTGTTTTCTATGAAGAAAAAGAAAAAAATTCAAGTTAGTTATTGCAAATAATTAATTCTTTGTTAAACCACTCACCTTTCTTCTTGCAAACGACTTTTCAAAAGTGACATCTCACGCGGTTTTGCTGTAACAAAATTTGTGTAAATCAAAGACAAATATGTAATGATTTTTGTTGAAAAATGAGAAAAATTGTGTTTTTTACTTTTATTTTTATTTTTATTTTTTTTTTGAATGTTTTTGGCTGTTGATTTTTCTAGTTTTTTCTCACTTAATTTGAAGTTGTTGAAGCAACATGAGTGGCGACGAACTGGACGATTTGGACGATTATCTCGATGAGTTTGCAGACGAGATTTTAAGCAAGCCACCAGGGATTTCAGCGGGTGGAAACGAGCAGAAACAAGGACAACAAGAGCAACATGCCGAGCAATCTGAGCGTTCTGAACAGAGCGAGTTCGAGAAGCAGTTGGAGGAGACAATGAAGGAGCTTGCAGGAGAAGCACCAGAGGTGAAGCAGCAACTAGAAAAGATGCTGCGAGCATTGAATTTGGAGTCCAATGGGCAAGCAAAAGAGACACCAGTGAATGGTGGTGGTGGTGGTGTAGGTGGTGCTGATAGTGCTGATTTCAGAAAAACCATTTCCTCCACATTGAACAGACTGAAAGAGAGTGGGAGTAGAGTGGATCAGGAGATCAAAGATGAGCAGCCTGAGCAGCTGATTGAGCAATTGATGCAGCAGCTGAATATGGAAGGAGCAGATGGAGAAGATCAAGGAGAGTTTGCAGACCTGATAACACAAATGCTTCAACAGCTTGTGAGCAAAGAGGTGTTATATCAGCCTTTGAAGGACTTGCATGGGAAGTATCCTTCTTGGATTGAAGAGCACCGCAGCAACTTATCTGAAGAAGAGTTGGCGCGTTATAATGGACAATTAGCCATCATCACTAAAATTGTGTCAAAATTCGAGTCTCCAGGTTACGCTGACGAGGACGAGCTTGCTAAAAGCTATGTTTCTGAACAACTGGAACAGCTCCAGGAGGCTGGAGACCCGCCAGAAGATCTCATGGGGGATATGAACAAGGTGCTACCGACGCTTGGGTTTGGAGAAGACGATGTGCCAGCCGATCTGGAGAAAGATTTGGAGGGATGTGCGCAACAGTGATGGATTTCTTCTCCTAATGGGAAAAGAAAAGAGAGAGAAAAAAAAGGGGTGTATAGCAGACTGCTGTGGGTGTGTCATTGAGATGAGTGGGTCTTCGGTGCTGAAACATCCAGTACTGTAAATCAGCGAATAAACGATTCAATTGTACAGACGATAAAACTGAGAAATGAAGAAAAGTAAACAAAACGCCACCGAAATTTCAAATTTGAGCTTAAACAACAACAATTGAACTGAACTGAATTACTGGATCAAGAAGAAGAGAAGAGAGCGATGGGTGAGTCACGGCGGGCAGCCCTGCAATGGAGACAGAAGACCAGCAGACTAACAACAAGCCAGACAAATCCATTTTCAAAGGGCTCAACGACAGGCTTTACGACAGGCGAAAGGCCGCTGCGCTGGAGTTGGAAGCACAGATCAAGGAGTTTGTGAAAGAAGGCCAGGAGCACAGCATTGCAGAGACCATTGCCAAACTGTCGCGGGACTACGCCTATGCGGTGCATCATCCTAATGTGAGGAACGGAGGACTTATAGGGCTGGCTGCGATTGCCATTGCGCTGGGACAGACTGAAGTGGCAAGGTATCTGGACGTGATAGTGCAGCCTGTGTTCGACTGTTTTGGCGACCAGGACGCAAGGGTGCGGTACTACGCATGTGAGAGTCTGTACAACATTGCCAAAGTCGCAAAGGGAGAAATGCTGCCTTATTTCAACGAGATATTTGATGTTTTATGCAAATTATCAAGTGATTCAGATGATACAGTGAAGAATGCAACTGACCTGCTAGATAGACTCATCAAAGACATTGTCATGGAGAAAGCATCCTCTTATATCAGTGTCATAGAAAGAAACCCACAAACTGATATTCCTTCTGTAATTGAAGATGCTAATGGGAATTATTTGCAGATCCCTAACCAGCAGACTCAAGGAACAGCATTTTCATTGCCCAAATTTATTCCACTGCTAACAGAGAGAATGTATGCAACAAATCCAAATACCAGAATCTTTTTGGTGTCTTGGATTGCACTCCTTGACGCAGTTCCTTATCTGTATCTTATTTCTTATCTACCTTCATTTTTAGGTGGATTACTAGACTTTTTAAGTGATAATCACAGTGAAGTTAGAGTTTTAACTCAAAGAACACTGAGTGATTTTCTGGAAGAGATTCAAATGCTGTCTAAAATTCATAAAATGGTTGAAAGCAAAAAATCTAAACAAGATTTAAGCTCAAATGATAACAGAACTACTAAATCCACTGATCATTTAATAACTTCCACTCCTAAAAAAATTGATCCAAGAAGCATACATTATCAAGATGATCCATCAGGGTCAGTGAGTGACAATTTTAGCAGTCTCAATATCCAAGACAAGAATGGAAATGGTAACGAGGTAGATTTAGATGCAACTCAAGCAACCATTCCCGTTAATGATATCATAGACACTTCAACAACGGATATTTATAAACAGTCTGAGGCTGAGCAAGAACTATTTAATAATAACAATGCAAGTTATATCTCCGACTTTGAGGACGGCGGTGAATATATTCATGGTCAAGACATTCATTTAGATTTTGGTAAAATTCTTGAAATATTGATTGCACATTTAGATTCTCCTGATGATAGAACTCAAATGGTGGTTATAGATTGGTTGCATGTTATACTTGATATTTCTCCAAAACCTTTCATTATTGCCTTACCAAAAATCTTATCTATCTTACTGTCAATAATTTCATCTCCTTCAGTTTCTAAAATTCAAGACTCTTCAAGTATTAATAATAACAGCCTTGCCCCAAGCAATAATATTAATAATATCATATCAAATACAACATCGAAAGAACAAACCAACCGCTTGAATGAAAGTTTATTGAATTTTGTGGAAAACCTTGATGAAAATAATAATTTGGACTATAAACAATTAATCAACAATGTGTTTGCGCAATTGTCAAGCGAAAATGAAACGACTAGGGTTCAAGCATTGAATTGGCTTAAACTGATCAACCATAAAAACCCAATAAAATTGTTGGAAAATATTGATTCAACTTTTACACATCTACTGAAAATTTTAAAGGATTCAAATGAAAATGTTATAAATTTTGATCTTAACATCTTATCAGAAATCTCCTTGAATTTAAATAATGATAATTTCAAAATTTTTATAATTAATTTATTAGAATTGTTTAAAAAAGATTTAAAATTTTTGGAGAAAAGAGGTAATTTCATTATCAGGAAACTTTGTATCAATCTTAATCCTCAAAGAATTTATGAAAATTTATCAATCGTCTTGAATGAAAATTCTAATGAATTGGGTTTAAGTTTTATTAATCTGATTGTTCAATTATCAAATAACAATTTGATTTCTTCAATTGAATTAAAAGATTTAAGGAAAAAATTGAGAAATTGTAAAGAAAATCAAGCAAATTTGAAATTTTTTGAAAAGTTATTTGATGCTTGGTCTCATAATTCACCTGCATTGTTATCATTATGTTTATTATCAGAAAACTATGAATTAGCTTATAAAGTTCTAGAGATTATTATCAATGACTTTGAAATTGATTTTAATATTTTAATTCAATTTGATGTTTTAGTTCAATTATTGGAGTCTCCAATTTTTACTAAATTAAGATTACAATTGTTACAGCCAAATAATTATCCATTTTTATATAAATGCCTTTATGGAATTTTGATGGTATTACCTCAATCAAATGCTTTTAAAATTTTGAGGAATAGATTGAACAGCGTGGGGAATTTTAATGTTATAAATGAAAAATTCTCAAATAAATTACAAAAGAATAATGTCAATAAAGAATCTATAATTTTAGAATCCATTGAAGATAAAAAATGGGAATATTTATTAAGTAAATTTAAAGAAATTCAAAAAAAACATGAAGAAAATTCAATAATAAATCAATCTTCAATTCATTCCACTTCGGTTACCCCATTCAATGAAAAACCTAATCCAATTGAACACCATTATGCATAGTCATATTTCATATATATATATATATATAAAAGGAAGTTTAATATATCAAGAACTCAAATCATTTGATCTCTAAAATGTTTTTGGAAATTAACTTGTTTACTTAAAACATTATTTTTATTGAATTTATGATCATGGACTGTTGTATAAGTAACTGGATTTTTCATTGGAACATCGAAACGCTTATCAGCCGATGTCACGGTCAATTGCGATTCTTTTGGAGTTTTAATAAGTATTGATTGTTGATAAATTTTATTATTTAAGCGGTGTCCTAATTTTGATCCATTTGGTAATGACAATTCAAGATTTGGATTTATTAATGCAACTGTGTAATTATTTTCCTCTTCGCTGTCTTCGCTGTCTTGGTTGTCGTCAACGCCATGAGAGTTCTCTATCACCATTGTCTCATCAACACTAGAAAATCCAACATTTTTCTTAATTTTTTGCCTGAATTTATAGAATTTTGATAGTAGCTCACGTTCATCTTTTGTTTCATAAGGTAATCTGTAATGAGATTTTGATTTCAAATGTGCTCTTATACTCTCTAGATTCTTCCCATGGAAATTGCAATTCAAGCAATTTAACTCAAATATTATATTTTCAATCAAATATTTTATTAAACCTTTTAAATCAATCAAATATTTTTGATCGGGAAAATATAAACCATGTGATTTATACATATGTTCTGCATTTAGTTCAACTGTTTCATTTGGTATCCCACAAAACACGCAATTCAATTCTGAGACATTCAAAATTTCATCATCATTATCTTTTTCTTTTTCTTCTTGATCGTTTTGATCATAATCTTCATTATCAGAATTTAGCTCACTTTCAGATTCGTCATCTTGATCAGAATCAAAGCTTCTTTCTGTGTTAGTTTCGAAGTCAGTATCAACGTCAGTATGATTTAAAGGAGTATGAATAGAATCACCTAATGAAAAATTAGAAAATTCGGATTCATTTGTAAGTGTATAAGTTAATTCATTTTTAGTTTTATTGTTCAACTTATTTGATTTTTTATAATAAGATTGAGTGCCATAATGACGAGGTTCATTAATAACAAATCCGAATTCATCAGTTTTAGCAATTTTAGAAGCTGAAACAACTTTTTCTGAGAAAACCGAAGCAGAAATTGGAGGCAATTGAGCAACTCTTCTTTTCAAATTATATCTATGCCAGTCAGTTTTCATATGATATCTTTGTGAATCGGAGGTTGGGAACTGGATTTGACATGAGTTACACTTGAAAAATGAGCTTGAGGTTGTGGTGGGCATTCTAAGTATTTGGAAATCTAGACGTGGTTATTAGTTGTTGAGTGGAGTAGTTGGTTAAAGAAAGAGTTTCAAATGCTTTGCATGAGATTTTAGAATTTTATATTTTTACAGAAATATCTCGTAATGATTTATAAGTTACAGGCTACAGCTGTATATAGAGAAAGCTGTCGTTCGGACTATACAGATGTCTAAATTATAATAAAATAGTGAAGATCAATTGAGGCTTTTAAACAGTGGGACTGAGTGGCAGTAAATATCTGGTTTTACAACTAAACGAAAACAAAGAAAGAGCTTTACAGTAGTTTGTTATATGAGGTTTTGTTTATTTTAGTACACAGACATTTCCTCAAATTTGGTAGCAATTTAAAAAAAACCACCTTTGTGATTAATGAGGAATTATATGATGAGATTTTGTTTTTGTAGTTGTTATTGCAATTAAATAAGACAAAAATTAACGGTATTTGTTGAAACCAATATCTTTAGCTTTTTCTCTGAAACATTGACGACACATGTTGATGTCGTATTTTCTGATTAAACCAGAGTGGGAAGAACAAATTCTACATTGACGACCACCTTTACCATATTTTCTTGGGTGTGAGAACCAGACGTTTTCGTGAGCCATTTTGCTGGATAACAGTTAGTATTTGGAATTTGGTGGAAACTTTGGAAAAAAAAAACAGATAGAAAGACAGATAGGCGATTTGAAACCTGCAAGATGCCATTGTCAAAAATAGTGATATAGTATGTTAAATTAGAGATCTTTGGGATGAAGTCTTTTGACCTTCCAACATACTTCAAAACTTTGAATCTTTAATCTTTGATTAAATGTAATTGACCAAATCATAACACGTCTGTTGTTAACGCTGTGGACATGCTGTGACGGTAGTTCCAACGCTAATGAGTTCTGTTTTTCCTTCTGTACATCTCTGTCTGTGTTTCTCTCTGTGTCTGCTGGCCACTCACCTTTTATTTATCGATTGATATACTGGTGTTGTAACAACTTGAGTGCTAAATTCAATTAGTTTTTCATTTTGTGTCCACAGCGTCCTTCAAAATTTCATAACAAAAAGACATCCGTACATTTATGATAGTTTTACAGGCATCCAAGAAAATTGTGACTTTTGATTTTTTGGGTGTTCCGAAAGCAGTAAATTTTAACCCTCAAAAAATCAAATTTGCCCTTCTTAAAAACACGTGACGCACTTGCCACAATTTTTTTTTTTTTTTTTTTCAAAAAAATTCATGCGCCACTTCATGTAGCTTTAATTTTTTTTTTTTTTTTTCGTCTAAAATTTTTTTTTTTTTTGCAGTTGAAAAATAAAAATATTTGAAAGTTGTTAAAAGAGTAGAAACATTTTGGTTTTGAAGTTTGGAATTCATTGTCGCTGTTTGTTTGAAGTTATTTTTCAGGAAATAATAATTATAATAGTAGTAACAAAAATGGCCGGAAATTCTCACAACTCCAAGGTTAAAAACAACCATAAAGCTTTCAAATCAAGACATGCTTCTAAAAGTGCCATTAAAAACAGATTCAAAGGGAAAGTTGAAAAGGAAACTGCTGGTCATCAGAAACAAATCAAAAATGCCTCCAAATTGCACCGTAAGAACTTATCCAAACAACTCAGAGAAAACAAAATCGTTGCTTCTGCTGAAAGTAGAAAGATCTTTGAAGGTACTAATGGGGTTGAAAGAATTATTACTGTTGTTCCATTGACTTCAGATGTCTCTTGTCAGGAAATTGCCAATCTGCTTTTGAAAGCGGCTGATGATAGTTCAGAACATCTTCAGTTTGAATCAGCACCAGCTATCAAATCTTTTAAAATTAATAAATTCAAATCTAATCTTAAAATTATTTTACCAGATTTGAATAATTGGCTTGCTGTTTTAGATGCTTGTAAAATATCTGATTTTGTGTTATTTGGTCTATCATCTCAACAAGAAGTGGACCCAACTCAAGGTGAACAAATACTAAGGGCTTTGGAATTACAAGGTATCGCTCATGTTCTTGGTGTTGTCACAAATTTATCTTTGGTTAGTCCAAAGGAAAAATTTCAAGCAGATGTCAAACAATCTTTAACAAGTTATTTTAAGCATTTCTTCCCAACTCAAGATAAAATTTACAATCTGGAAAACTCTTCGGATTCTTTAATTGCCATTAGAACTTTATGTCAAAAATTACCAAAATCAATTACTTGGAGAGATTCCAGAGGTTGGTTAGTTGCCGATCATATAAATTACGATGATTCAAATGAATTGTTATCCGTTGAAGGTACTGTAAGAGGTGTTGGTTTCAATGCTGATAGATTGGTTCATATTCCTGGATTTGGTGACTTCCAAATTGATAGAATTGAAAAATTAATTAATATTAAAAGTGGTGAATTTGAAACTTTCAAATCTGATGAAAATGCTGAATCTTTAGAGCAATTGGCCCCAGCTGAAGTTGATATGGATGGTGATGATTATCAAGATTATGAAAATGACGATGAAGATGAATATGAATATCAAAGAGATGAAAAGGGATTAATTCAATATGATGATAATGGAGCAGGTATTCAAGTTCCAAAGGGTAAAAAATTGAAACTACCTAAAGGAACTTCTGAATATCAAGCTAAATGGTTTATTGATGATGATTTGGTTGATGAAGAAGAAGAAGATGATGATGATGATGATGAAATAGAAATGGAAAATGGAGAGTTAGATCAAGATGAAATGGAAGTCGAGATGGAGCATGATGAAGATGAAGATCAGTATGGTGACAATCAAAGTGAAATGTTTGTTGATTTGTCTCCAGAGGAAGAAGAAGCACAACTACAAAAGTACAGACAAAAGGAAGCTGAAGATCGTGAATTTCCTGATGAAATCGAATTGATGCCAAATGAATCTGGTATTGAAAGATTGAAGCATTATAGAGGTCTGAAAAATCTATACAACACTGTATGGGATTGTGATGAGGAAGATGTTAATAAACCAGCAGAATGGTCTCGTCTATTAAGAATATCCAATTTCAAAAACACTAAAAGAAAAATTGCCAAAAATGCTGTCACTGAATCACAATCAACCATTGGTTCTAAAATCAAGATTGTTCTTAAATTTCCTAAAGAATTGACATCTAAGATCCAACATTTCAACACAATTCCTTTCATTGTTTATGGTTTATTAGAACATGAACATAAATCTTCAGTTGTTAATTTCTCCATTCAATCTTGGGAAGAATACGAAAACCCAATCCCATCAAAGGATTCCATCATTGTGCAATACGGCCCAAGACGTCAAATCATCCAACCATTATACTCTGATGCCACCACCACTCCAAACAATGTTCATAGATATCAAAGATTCTTGCATCATGGCAATATAAGTGTTGCCACTGCCATTGCTCCACCAGTTTTTGCTAATTCACCGGCCATTTTTTTCAAACAAGCAGCAACCACGGGTGCAATTGAGTTTATTGGACATGGTTCGTTCTTGAACGTTGAACATCAAAGAGTCCTGGCCAAAAGATCCATTCTTACTGGTCATCCTCTTAAAATCCACAAGAGTGTTGTTACTATTCGTTACATGTTCTTTAATCGTGAAGATATCAACCATTACAAACATGTCCCATTGTTCACCAAATCAGGAAGATCTGGTTTCATCAAGGAATCGTTGGGTACACATGGATATTTTAAAGCCAGTTTCGATGGTAAGATCACTTCTCAAGACGTTGTTGCAATGTCTCTTTTCAAGAGAGTTTGGCCAAAACCTTCATCCATGTACAGCCTGTAAATGTGTATTCTGCAATAGAGATTTAATCGTACTTTTCAGTAGATTCTGTGTCATGGTCTGTATCTGTTCCACATACACACACTACTTTTCTGCTCATCTTCAACGTCGAACTTGATTCTTGACCTACTTCTTGTGTGTACGGTGTAGTATGTACCTACTACCCAATGTATGTCATAAGCGTGGCCCTACCGCCTCATCGCACTATAAAAATTTTCAACACGCTAAAATACTTTCTTTCTTTTACATAAACCTCAATCAAAAAGCGTATCAGTCATCGTACTTGATACAAAAATGGAAGCATTTGCCACGATGTGCCAGCTGGGTTTCTACAGTGGCCCATTGCCATTTCTGGGATTGCAGTCCCGTTATGTCGCTTCTTAGATTGAGTGTTTTTTGTCCTAATAGGAAGTTTGAAATCGTGTCTTTTTAGGCTGTGATTTACAAATGTCGATACAGAGGGACTACATCTTTGTATGTTTTGCCAACTTGGCATCTGCTGTACAACGCGTTACGCAACAGGTACAAGTTGTCAATTCTATATAGTTTGTAAATAGACCTATGAAGCTAATTTGTATAAATTTATTTATTTAATAGTAACTACCAACAAATATTGATGATATATAAGTGGGAATTAATTATCACAATGTAACACCACTTCTACTAGCAAACTCTTGGTAATACTGCAGCATTTCTTCGGTAATACCTTTAGCCAGTTCACTGAATGCTTTTTCAAAATGTCTGAGTTCAACTTTTTCTGCTTGATTATTTTCCATGATTGCACTTAACCCAGCCTCTTGACATAACAGTACAACCTCAGCGCCTGAACATCCATCTGTCTGTGTCGCTAGTTGCATCAAATCAACATCTTCTGTTATATTCATTTTCTTGGTTGAATTACGTAGAATTTGTAATCTGGCCTCAAAATCTGGTGGTGAAACATAAATATGTCTATCCAATCTACCTGGTCTTAATAGTGCAGGATCAATCTCGTCTGGTCTATTAGTCGCAGCAACAATAACAACACCTTTCAATTCTTCAACACCATCAATTTCATTCAATAAAGATGTTAAAACATGACTTGCTGCTGATGTACTACCACCTCCATCAGATCTATCTGGAGATAAAGCATCAATTTCATCAAAAAATATTATACTTGGTGATGCTGCTCTAGCTTTTCTGAATATCTCTCTAATGGCTCTTTCCGATTCACCAACATATTTATTAAAAATTTCTGGCCCTTTAACTGCTAAGAAATTAACACCAGATTCAGTAGCCAATGCTTTAGCTGTTAATGTTTTAGAACAACCTGGTGGTCCATAAAGTAAAACACCCTTCGGTGCATTAACACCTAATTTTTTGAAAGTACCAGATGCTTCTAAGGGTAATTGAATCATTTCTTTTAGTTTCAATTTTAAATCTTCTTGTCCTCCAATATCACTCCAGTAAACTTTTGGCATCTCTAAAAAGATTTCTCTCATTGCACTTGGCCTAATCTCTGCTAACGCCAATTCAACATCACTCATTGAAACTTGAAGCTCGCTAATTGGTTTATGAGCTTTAATACCATTTTGAATGGTTTTCATAGCAGATTCTCTACAAAGAGCTACTAAATCAGCACCAACATAGCCATGAGTTCTTGAGGCTATTGAAACAATGTCTTCTTCGCTTAACCCATGCTTCTTAGCCATTTTATTGAATTGTAATTTCAAAATCTCTAGTCTTTGTTCAATATTTGGAATACCAATTTCAACTTCTTGATCAAATCTACCTGGTCTTCTTAACGCTGAATCAATTGAGTTAGGCCTGTTTGTTGCACCAACAACAACTAGTCTCCCGTTGTCACCAACACCATCCATTAATGTCAATAAAGTTGCCACTATTCTACTTTCAATTTCTCCAGAATCATCATTTGATCTGCTTGGAGCTAAAGAATCAATCTCATCCATAAAAATGATGGCTGGCTCATATTTCTTTGCTTCGTTAAAAATATCTCTTATTGCACTTTCTGTCTCTCCCAAATATTTAGAAATGATGGAAGGACCATTAATTGTTAGTACATGAGCATTGGTTTCTTGTGCAACCGCTCTTAATAGCAAGGTTTTACCTGTGCCTGGAGGACCATGAAGCAAAATTCCTCGTGGTGGTGTGATACCAAACCCTGTGAATAAATGTGGTTGATGTAACGGTAATTCAATGGTGTTCTTCAATAATTCAATTTGTTGGTTCAAACCTCCAATCTGTGAATAATCTGCTTGTTTTCGAATTCCATATTTTAAGTCTGTTTGCGTTTCCGTTGACAATTGCAACACCGTGTCACCACGCTTGAATAAAATTGGTGGTGAAATAAATCTTTGGTAACTTGAGGCGCTTTCTTCGTTACTACTTTCATTTATTGATAATTTACTCAAATCTGGCAAATCATCATTTGAAGTTAAATCAACAGACACAATTATTAAGTCAATCATGAACTTATCATCTTCTGGGTTTTCATTAGGGCACATGAATTTTTTGATGATCATTCCTGGCATGATAATTCCAATCTCTTCGAGTAGTTTCTCAATAGATTTCAAGCTTCTGTCTGGCAATTCCATACCGTTCAAATTCCCAACAATAACACCAGCTCCGTATTTAGGATGTTCTGCTACTTTACTTACTTCTAGCCTGTCACCTAACAAGAATCCACCAACTGATCTTAACGATTGAGAAACCTGAATAACGTTGAATTCACAACTTTGGTCTCCAGCTGCGGCTGTGGCTAACACTCCAGTGCTCTCTCCTTCTTTGGTTAAATAAACAAGTGATCCTGCATCAATCTCAATTGATTTCAATATGTGAGGGTTCATAAACACTTTGGAAATGGATTTGGTGCTGAAGTTTGGTGAAGGTCTCACTATAAAACTTCTAGGAACTTTAAGCTTAGTCTGTTTTTTCTCTCCTGTTAAGACACTGCCATCCTCTGTAGCTTTCTTTGTTGAACTTTTTTTGGGCGTTGCAGTTCCGCCACTGACTGCTTTTGGTGCCATTCTTGAATCAAATTTGGTGTTTGTTTAATAAATTTGAATTTTTTTTTTTCGATATGTACATATGTACATAAATTTTTTTGTAGCTCATCGCATGAATTACTTCACCAAAAATCGTCAGTATCAGTTAATTAATTAATTGGTGTTTCTTTTCCACCTCTGGAGACAATGTTGAGACGAATTGCAGGTAGTTTGCTGAGAAGGAATCCAAGCAGAAGAACTTTCTGCACCACGCAGCTCAGGCTGAAAGCTTTGCATGAACTTCCCAGTGAGAAACTCGCGGTTTTGGAGCAGCTGGAGGTTGGCGAGTTCAAGAATCGAGTTACAGAGATGATGCTGGACTCGCAGTACGAGGAAAAAGTTTTACGGAGCATAATGTTTTTTAAAGGCATGCTAAAACCGTACTTTGAAGTCACAGACGAAGAAGCAATGCTAATGACTTTTGCCCAAAGTCCCATGTTTTACTCACACAAAGTCAAGGGGAAAGCAGTCAAGACACCACTTGGGTCTGTGGAGGTAGCTGGTCAGAAATTCTTTGATATGAGTGTTGCGCTCTACTCACTAGAAGCATCGCAGTCCAAAGATTACAATCCAACAAAGAATAAATCACAGCACTATCTTTCAGCTCCATTCACTGCACAGACATTGATCCACACTCTGGATCTCGAGCACTACGTGATAATACCCACCGACGCTCGTGTATATAAAGTAAGGCTCCAGGAGGCATGTAAGAGTGCTCTATACACGATGATTGGAATACTGCTGTTTTCCCGTGGTGCAATAGCTACAAAACAATTTATCGTAAGCTATTTGATAGAACGACCAGGTACAATGCTGGATATAGCTCAACAGAAACAAAGATGATACGAACTGAAAAAAAGGAGTGACATCATGACCGCATGTATATAATGAGTATGATAATATGATTCATAAATACAAACTTGCACAGAAAACAATATCTCTCTTGATTTTCTCTTGAGCTTCACTCATTTTGGAATGTAATGTGGAATCACCAATGATTAAAGCAGCAGACTTCACTTCTCTGCACACTTCATCCAATCTGGTAATCACTCTAACAATGGTACCTTCGGCTTCAACACTTATTTTCATAATCTCACTGAATGTCATTCCTCTGGCCCATTCATACACAACGTTGACTAAGGCAAATCTGTTTCTCTCAGTGAATTGTTCTTCCTCTTTAGTCAATGCGACCTGGAAGTCATTGCACACTGTTAGAACTTGGTTGAAAATAGATAAAATTTTCTGTTTACCCTTTTCTAATCTTGGGGTAATTATCGGCTCAGCATCATCTTCTTTCGCTGAGGAAGAGCCTTCATAAATGAAACAGGATAACAATGCAACAATTTCTTCAGGTTCAAAATCTCCCAAAAAGTTGTTCAAGATTAACTCAGTTAACACTAACTCCCAACCAGCGTTGATTTCACAAGCAACACGTCCTTTCAACACAACATTCAAGTTATCATCAACAAATTTCAGTTCTTTCAACACCTCTAACCTTTGTTCATAATCTGGTAACAATTCCAAGTTTTCATCTGACAACATGCTTTGGTAACGTTTAATGTCCTGTTCAATCTCATATTTTTGATGGATTTGTCTAAAAACAAATCTGAAGTTCTTATTAGTTATAGATTTCAATCTACTAATATCTGCTATAAGTTTGTTTTTTTCTTCTAGTAATTCATGTAGTTTCAATGTGGCAAAACTCGAATCTATTCCTTGAAACTTATAATGGAATCTGATCAAAATTAACAATTGCCTCTTTAGTTCCTCAACAGCATCTGGATCACTCTTTAAAACATTATTTATATTGACTTTGAGATTTAATTTAGTTAAGAATAAAATCCTATCAATTGGAATTTCAACAATCTTCAGTCCACCTTCATATAACATTTTATCATAAGAGTTTTTGAAAAACGTTGGGATTTCTGGGATATATGGAATTCCTGAGGCGACTTGAGTTTCATAACCAATACCATGATTGAAAGTTAATAACACAAAGGAAACTGGTTTACTAAAATTATTAGTTTTCACAATAATACCAACTTTAATTAATCCTGAATCGTCTTTGAAAACCACAACCCTGCCAGTATTGAAATATTTGGATAGAACTGGGTGATTAAAACATTCCTCAATGATCTCTTTTACCAACTGTTCATATTTTATCAATTTTTCATGTGCTTCTTCTATATCAACCAGTGAATCATTATTTTCTGATTTATATGTTAACTCGTAAGTTTGTGGTAATTTTTCTAGTTTTTCTTTTAGTTCTTTAACCTTCTGTTCATGTTTTGGAAGTAAAGTTTGAGCAGTGTTCTCCCCAAAAGAGTGCTTGATCATTTCCTCGACCCTCAATGCTTCAATTCTCAATAAATTCAAAATCATATTATAGGTTAATCTGAACTGAGAAACTAACTTAGTTGGTGTTCCCAAAGTGACTTCTTTGAAAGTGAGTGCGGAATATGGTTGTTGATACGTCATAACAATAACTGTACCAAATTTATCCAACCCTCTACGACCAGCTCTACCAGACATTTGGGTGAACTCACCTGGAAGCAAATTTCTGAAGTTGTTACCATCATGCTTTCTCAATTCACTGAAAACAACTGTTCTAGTTGGCAAGTTCAAACCCATGGCAAAAGTTTCTGTTGCAAACAAAACTTTAATCAATGTTTTGGAAAACAAGATCTCAATGACCTCTTTAACAATTGGTAATAACCCACCATGATGCACGGCAATACCTCTACTTAGCATTTCTCTGATTGCTAAAATTTGTGGTAACTCACGATCTTCTTTTTTCAATCTGGCAACTGCTTGATCAATAAACATGTGAATTTGTGATTTTTCTCTAGCATTACAAAAATCATTACCTTGTAGAGTATTTGCATATTCTTCACATCTTTTCTTGGAGAAGACAAAAATAACTGCTGGAAACAATGTATTACTGTTCAAATAATGAACCAAATCCATCCAGGTGTTCTTTTTCGGTCTATCAATTTGGAATCTATTGGTGTTGACGGAATTGAACCCACCTCTACCTGAAAAACCACCACCTCTTCCTCCTGAGGCGGAACCTCCTCTTGCTCCTCCACGGCCTCCACGGCCCCCATTTCCTGATTGTTGATTCTTCTCTTCTTTCTTCTTAGGGTTCAATAATTGTTCATGTTCCTTAAAACTGGCATCCAAAAACTTCTTTTCTGCGTTAACAACTTTGATCAGTTTGTTTTGAGTCCACAAATTTATTTCTAACGGAACAGGTCTCTTTGGAGTGGAAATGACATATATATCTTTCTTTTTAGTTCTACCAACCCAATTAGCAAACTCAAAAGTGTTTGGAACTGTAGCTGATAATAAAATAAACTTAACATGATCAGGTAACATAATAATTACTTCTTCCCAAACAACACCCCTATCAATGTCATTAACATAATGTACTTCATCAAAAATGATAAATTCAACATCTCTAATTAAGTCTGCACCACGATACAACATTGATCTTAAAACTTCTGTGGTCATGATTAAACAATTTGCTTGTGGATTGATTTGAACATCACCAGTGATTAACCCAACATCGATATCATCGAAGTCTTCTTTAAAATCTCTGAACTTTTGATTTGATAAAGCTTTGATTGGGGAAGTGTAAATTGCTTTAGTCATATTTCTTGCAGCCATTGCAATGGCATATTCAGCAACAACAGTTTTACCTGCTGATGTATGTGCAGCAACAAAAACAGAATCACCTTGTTCTAAATGATACACGGCTTCTTGTTGGAAAGTATCTAACTCAAATGGCCATTTTCTTGCCATGTTTGGGATTAATTCCTCAAAATTTTCAATCTTATGATCCAAATCAACAACATGAGCCCAATCTTTCCTTTTTGGAATTAGCAAATCTTTGTTTTTCAAAGCTCTTCCAAATGAGATATCCACTGGTAATAATTCGTCAATGTCTTTTTCGAATGTGTTACCTGATCCTTTGTCTGTACTTGAAATCAGTTCAAGATTTTCATCTTCTAATTCTTGTAAACCAGTAGCCTCAGAAGATTCAGCTTTTTCTTCTTCACCCAAATCATCTTCTTCTAGATTCAATTCAATTTTTTCATTCGCGCCAACTTTCAAACCTCTACTCAATCCTTGAGGAATATCAAATAATCCATCATCATCTCTGTGGAAATTAGTGGAACCATCATTGATATCGTTTTTTTGCATTTTAATACCACCTGGCTGAAATGGTAAATAGCTGGTAGACCCTTGCAATGCAGACCCTTTCCCGCCGTATTCTCTATTGATGGAAATAGATGACGAAGCATTCGAAAGTTTCAATTCCAATGCAGATAATTTTTCCTCGTAATCAACAACATGACCTTCGATACCACGTCTTTTCAAACGGAAACTTGTTCTGGATATTGTTTCAGGTACTTCAAGTAATGAATCATAAATTTTCTGTGGGGCTTGAGATGGAACCTCTTGAATTAAATCAAGAATGTCCCAAGGTAACGAAGTTGATGGGTTCAGAAATTCATTCTTAAGCTCAGATTCAAAAGATTGTTCGGGTATTTGAACATCTGACTTCTCTTCCAACGCTATGTTGTTGATGAGCTGGGATAATGCGTCAATCTCAGTCATTTTGACAAATGGAAGAACTAATGATTGTCGAACTTTGTTTGTTTGTTCAAATTAATTGTTATGTTTTTTTTTTAGGTTATAATAATTTGTTCAATTTTTGGTTTCAACTTCAATCGAGTCAAATGTACATACATAATTAATACGTAAATATATCATTCATGTAATTTCAAATGAATGCCGGATGAATAGATATTAAAAAGGCCGTGGAGTTACAGACATTGTTAGGACATTAATTAAATACATGAATGTTTTATTCTTTTTCTTTCCTTCGTCAAACTATACAAAAATTATAATCAATTTAATAATTGATAAAAAAAAAAAGTTATAAAACTTATTCTTCCTCACTTTCAGAAGATTGTTCGTCATCATCAGAACTTAAGTCATTCAATGGTTGGTTGCCGTTTTGCAGCAGTTCCAGTTTCTTTTTGATTGTTTCTATTTGTTTGGATTGTTCAGCTTCAGTCATATTTCTTGGTTTTTTCATTTTTTTGGAGTTTGAAGAGGAACCATTACCAGCATGATTTGAATGGCTATTGGATGTGCCAGGTGAGCCAGAAGAAATATTTGGCTTTTTAACAACAAAGTTATAAAGTTTTAGTAGAGTTGAATTGTCCAATTGATCCATATCTAATTCAATTTCATCACCATTTTGGTTGTTTAGATTCAAAGATTCACTTATAATAGTCAAAACTTGATTCAATTTCTTTTCAGGCAATTCATTGATACGTTCACTTAACTCTTTTTTCATATCATACGTCACAATGATTGACTCTGCAGCTCCTGAGCTACGACTCTTCTTTCTTCTTGATGCACCGTTACTTGAAGAAGGTTTTCTCTTTCTTTTACGTTCTTTTCTCAATTTGATTAATTCCTCTTTTTTCAATTTTTCCAATTGTAGTTTCATTGTTTCTAACTGTTGTTCTAAAAACTGGATTGCAGGATTGGTTATTTGAGATTCGTCAACTTCATCTATATCTGAGTCTTCATCAGAATAAAATTCATCATCGGAGTTTTGGTTTGGAGTTGCTGGAGTTATTGGTCTATCAATCCACTTTTTATTAAAAATTTCTTCTAATCTATGACCCATCATATTAACTGCAGTTCCTTCCGGGTTAAAAGCATAACAGTTATGAAAAATTAAACGAATATCACGTTCAAACTCATCAGCATTCTCATATTGATTGTTATTCAGTTTGTTTTGAACTGTTGATAAATCCATTGGTTCTTTAACATAATCAAAGTAAGTTGGACAATTCAAAGCAACTGGATCAACAGGTTCTAAGAATGGATAATTAAAAGATTCATATTTTTTAGACATTAATTCTTTCAACACTTGCTGAGAAAATCTTAGTTCAGGAACGAATTTTTTCTTTCTTGGTCTTGTATCGTAAGGCATATCTTTTGGTTTTGGAGGATGGATTTCTCTTTTTGGACGACCTCCATTAATTGAAGTTGATTCTCTTCTAATGACAGGTAAATCTCCGTTATTTATACTTGCACCAGGAGAAGAAGAATTTGGTGGATTTACAGGTAAAACTTTTGGAGGTAGATTCAGCAAATGTTTTTCAAAACTTGCTTGAATATTTCTACCCATCTTGGCAATTGCACTGTCAGCACCATTGAAACGAGCACAGTTGTCAACCATTAAATTGAAATCATCAATGAATTGTTGAATATCAGCATATGCATGAACATTTAATTTTTTCTCTATTGTTGATAAATCCATTGGTCTTTTGATGAAATTGTAATATAATGGGATATTTAGTTTGACGGTGTCAACTGGTTGTAGAAAAGGCACAGCATCTTTCATTCTTTTGATGATTTTAATGACACGTAGAGCATAAGAGGATTGATGTTTTGGAATAGGCACTTCCGGTAAGTTGTTCATATCAGGTTCTGGTTCTGGTTTAGGAGCAGGTGTCATTGATGCAAAATCTATTGGTGCAGAAGAAGCTTCTTCTTTAGGCTGTTCTTCTTCTTTTGGTGCATCTTGAGGTTGTTCTTGAGATGGCTGTTCAGTTGGCTGCACTAGTTCGCTTGATTCAGTGGTCTCTTGGGGAAGGGTGGTCTGCTCTTCTTTTGTTGCTGCCACTATCTCTTGAGCCGCCTGGATCTCATTTGCTTGTTGTGGCAAAGCAGAAACTTCTTCTGTTGTTGATGTTGTTACTGCTGGAACAGTGTTTTCTTGAACTTGAGTTTCTATTTGTGTGTCCATTGTGTGCTGTGCTGTGCTGCGCTGTGTTTATGTGTATGTGTGTGTGTGTGTGTTATGAGCTAAGCGCTGTGTGCTATGAGAGTATACTTTAAAACAAAGAAATAAGATTAGAATGAAAAGCGGTGGCGTAAATCAAACAACAAACAATAAAAAACAATTCGCCCGCGCAACAAAACAAAACAAAAACAAAAAAACTAAAAAAACGGGAAATTTTCGCGTTTAAATAATTTTTCAAAAAAACTGTAAAAAAATCGTTTTTTCGTTTTTTTTCGTTTTTTTGCCACTTTTTTGCTGTTTTGGGCGACGTGGTTTGAACTTTCGTCAACTTTTTCAATTTTTCCAATTTTCAACTTTGCAAAAGCTTTAATGAAGCTGTAATATTTAGAAATTTCATGGACGCGTTTGAACTTTTGAACTGTAGAGTCCTGCATTGAAAGTTGTTCTTGTTCATCAATGAAAGATTGTGTAGCCCTAGTCTTATAACTCTGGTTTCAGCTTACTGCTGAGCTTGAGCAATTATGTACTACAGTCTAAAATATAGTACACATTCTACATCATTCATTAATAAACACAAGGATTTTTAGCGAAAATTCAATAATGAAGAATTATGTGATAACCTCCATAATTAACTGATGTTTGAATATGAGCACCATAATGCTAGCAACCTAGCTTATTGGCCAATAATAATCACTCGCATTTATACGTATAAGAATCTTAAAATTGTAATCAGCTTCTGTGATTAATGTGATTAAACCTTGATCCAAGTTCCAAGGTTTTTGCAAAATTTCTCAATTCGGAAACTAAAAATGTGACAAGCTTGCCAAAATATGCCAAAATATACCAATGTGGTAATCTTGCGAGGCTCAATATCTTTCTTCTTTATAACTAGTGGGTATTAGGTGAATTACAGCAATATCCATTTCCTTGTTTGATAGACTCTTATAACTACGTAAAATCAAACTTACACACATACTAGTATTTACAGTGTTTATTGTTAACTGAAAACATAACGCTTAAATGATCTTTGAGATCTCAATACATATCAAAATCATAAATGAATAGGCATCACATCGTTGCTTCCAAATTGCTTGTTACAAATAGGACATTTTCTCATTCTTGCAGCCAATCTTTCTTTAGTACATTCGTCACAAAAGACGTGTCCACAGACTTTCAAAGCGGTGTTTTTCCAGTTTTTAGAACATAAAGAACAATAAACTAAAGATCTAAAACTGTCATTAGCATCATCGTTATAATCTGCAGATCCAGGACCGTTACCGTTCGCGCTGGATTTTATTCTAGTCAATATCTTGTCCTTGGATTTCAATTGACTTTCTATTTTAGATAATTTGATTGATTGCTCTGTTTTTGTTTTCAATAACTCATTTTTCTCTTCTTGTAAATTTTTAATAACTTCTTTTAAATTTTTCATTTCATCAACTAATGAATTTTTATCAATCGTTAATTCATCAATTTGTTTTAAATTTTTCTCTAATTCATTTTTTTTGAAGAAGTCATTTTTCTTAAAAACTTTATTTTGTTTCTCTAAAATTTCAAATTTTAAATTGATTAATAACTCATTTTGTTTATAAGTATTGACAATTTCATTTAATTTTTCTATTTGATTTTTCAAAGCTTTGTTTTCTAACGAAATTGCATCTTTTGATCTCATTGCTGAAAAATATTTTTGATCTGCTTTAGTTTTTTCAATTGTTAATTTATTTATGATTGAGTTAGAATTATGTTCATTAACCAATTTTTTAAGTGAAATTTCTTCAACTTTTTTAAACATTGTTTCTAGTTCTTTCAATTCATTAATTAAAACTGCATTATGTTTTTTCAAAATCAACAAGTCATTTGAAGATTCATTAACTTTTAAAATTTCTTTTAATTTTTCATCAAATCTCAAATTTTCAATAGTTTCTTTTTGTAATTCACATAATTTGATTAAATCATCTGAAGATTTCATTGATTTTTGCTCTGCTTCAATTATACTGATCTTTGATAATAATTCATCACGATTTGTCCTTATACGAACTAAATCATTTTCCAATCTTTGGAACTGTGATGTTATTTCAAATGTTTTTTCATTGGTCTTTTCTAATATCAGTTTACTAATAGCTGATTGTTCTGATTCTAAATTGTTGAAATTTTCATACAATAAGTCGTATTTTTGAAGATTTTCTTGATATTTGATTTTGAATTCATTATCTTCCGAAGTTTCTTTTTCACCATCGATGATGATGTTGTTGTTGTTATTCTTGTTGTCATTGAAAAGTTTCAGTTCATTATTCTCTAAAGTTAAATTTTTATTAAGTTCCAATAATTCTTTAATTTCAGATTTTTGAGTTTCTATCACAGACTTAAATTCTTCAATTTCTATTGATAATTTATCAAATTGTTCTTGATCAACCTCATTTTTACCTTCTGTGTTATCTGAAGTAGTTGCGGTAGCTGTACTGCTGTTGTCAATTATATGGGTAGTATCAGTAGTTGTAGCTGTAGATGCACTGGTTGGTATTGGTGTAGATGTTTCTTCTTTGATTTCTTCATTACCATCTTTTTTCACTCTTTGTAAAGACTTGCTTTCCTGTCTTTGCAATTTATTGAAAATTGAAAGGTATTCATTATTTAACTCTTTATATTGTTTATTCAAAATGTCAAATTTCTTTTGTATCTGGGTTTTTTCTTCTTGATGAAATGAATTTAATTTACAAAGTTTCTCAATCTTTAGTTTCATATCTTCGTCTGTGAATATGACATTTTTATCAACAGTGGCTTGAAGCTTGCATGCTACCTGGTCTATATCAAAATCACTGTTGTCATGAACATCATGTGCTTGCAGGTTTAAAAACTCTGTGACTTTTTCTCTCAAACTTCCAAAGCACTGGATGTTCTTATTGAAATCCTCCTCTAGAAGTCTATATTGCTTGCTTATCTGTCCGACTTGTGCTTTATAAAAAGCCATCTGTCTGAATATTGCCTCTTTCTGGAAATACACCACATCATCCTGTGTCAAAGGTCCGTCTTCAGAAAGCTCGTTGAGCCTGGCACGCTTAGAACTGGCCTCGCTGGCCACGCTTGCGGAGTCAAGTTCGTGTTTGGACATATTGGTTCCTTCTCTTGTAGGTTCCCTTCTGTCTTCTACTGTCTGTCTTTGGAAACGACACGCACAACTGGTGTATTGTTTACTATTCAAAATAATAATTATTCAAATTATTGTTTAACAGAAATTCGCTGTTTTCTGAAAAACGTCCATTTTCAACTTCGCGAAAAATTTGATGTTAAAGCTGACTAATTCCTGAGTCATCATATTTTACCTCAGCTCTGACTAATTTTTAATTTTTAAGTGTTTTAGCTTAGTAATATAAATAATCACGTGATGAGTCGTGCTTTATTGGTGTGACTTTTCATTATTAATAATTAAATTAATAATTTTAGAGTTGCTTCAAGCTTAATGTGCTGCAGCCTGCGACTCGCGCTTTGAGTCATAGATAAGATAAACAGTGAACGTACTGAACACCTTATCGTCTCACAAAGCTGAAGTTTAAACTTAAAGTGTCACAACTGAAATGCGTGTGATTTTTGTGATTTGCACCTAATAATCAATTGCAGCTGTTTTGTAGTAATCTGTAACAGACGTGGTAAATATTAATCTACAACATTCAATAGTACCCAGCAACAACCATTCACAGCGCAAACACAATGCTCCATATTCCCACCAAACAACGTTCTAAAAAACAGTCTAAGCAGCAACCAACCACCCCTGACTCCAAGAGTACGTCGTTTCCTCTTTTCCCTGTGCCAAAAAAAAGGTGATCTATTCCTTGATGAGAAAAATGTGTCTCCCTAAATCGATGTGTTATTAGAGACTGTATAACTAACAGAATGCTTTTTTCTAGGTCTTTCCCATGTTCCTTGCAAGTTCTACAAACAAGGAGCTTGTCAAGCAGGTGATTCCTGTCCTTTTTCCCACTCACTGGACCCTGTCAATGATTCTGTTTGCAAGTATTTCCAGAAAGGTAACTGTAAGTTTGGATCGAAGTGTGCTTTGGCTCATATCTTGCCTGACGGTAGAAGAATCAACCCAAAACATTCTTCTGGACCTAGTCTTAGCACAGGTGTGAACATCAATAGCAATAAGTTTGACCCTAATGGTGTCATTAACAACGGGTTCAATACCATGAATATGAGTATGAATATGAACCATATGACGGGCATCAACCAGAATCAAAACGGAGTGATGTCTAATTCGGTTCCAAACTACAATACCAAGTATTCGCCTCCAATGGCCACTTCTCCTTTTGGTTCAACGTCCATTTGGAGTACTTCTCCAAGCTACAACATGTCTTATATTTCATCAACTACAACAACCGCAAGCACAAATGGAAATATTCCAACCATGACTCCTTCGAATAGTATGAGCAATTTCAATCCTAGAATTTACAACAATGTTCTTAACAGAAGTAATTTTATGGATATAAGTAACCACACTTCAGTTTTCACTGATGATGAAGATGATCCAAATGACGAGCTAATGGAAGACTTTGTTCCTTCAAGCTTATCAGATTTACTCACTCCTCAAGAATTGAAAAGAAGAGGAAGTCGCAGTATTGGAGTCTCTGGTAATAAAATTGATGATGATATGCAATTTAAAATGGATTGAAAGAGAAAAAGAAAAATGAGTACACAATACAAAGGTTTGATAATTGATATTATATTATATATGGGTTAAAGGTTTAGCAAAAAAAAATGAGTTTAAAAAGGGGAAATGGGATTGTTTTTAAAATGAATTTAAATAAAAGTGTTATATAAAAAGAAAAAAAAAAAAAAAAGATTTAAAGAAAATATATGTATATTTTATTATGTTATTATGTCATACAAATAGAAGGATTAAAAATAAAAGTAATGTACATTGATATAATTATATGATTTGATTTGAAAGCAATTTTGATCAACTAAAATAAAACACCGATTATAAAGATAATGAAAAATAAGCTCTTAACGACGATCAGTTTTACCAGCACCACGCTTACCACTGAATAAATGTTTAGGTAGGGAAGCAGTAGCATGACGATCAGATTCACCTTGTCTTGCCATCCTATTACGTTCTCTTCTTTGTAATTTCTCCAATCTTTCGGTTTTAGATCTAAGTGCACCATCAGCAATACCATCATTCAATCTATCAGATTTGAATGCTTCTCTTGAGCTGGAGCCACTGTTCATTGATTGTTGTTGAACAACGTCAATACCAGTTTCATTGTAATCCCAGTTAGCAACTTTTTCATTTTTACGTTTTGTCAATGTAGAAACATCGTGACCTAAACTTTCTAAATGAGTTTCCATTTCTTTAAAACTTTTTGTGATTTTAGAACGAGGCATAGTACCACCATTCTTTAATGCTTTTCTTGATCTTGCTGCATTGATCATCTTAGCTTGTTTGTTTCTAATCCATTCGGCTTTTTCTCTTATTTCTTCAACTTCTTCGTCCTCAATTTCAGAATCAGAATCATAAAATCCTTCTTTTTCTAATCTCTCTTCTTCCTCCTCCAAAGCTTGTAATTTAGCTGCAATATCTGGATCAAGGAAATCATAAACATTACGACCTTCCAGAACTTCTGGCATTATATCATTCTTCCATTCATCATTCTCTAACATATATGCATCTTTCAAATTTATATTGAAAACACCAGCACCACCATTTTCAATCTCAATATCTTTGGCTAAACGACGTCTGTTTGGGTCATTGACATCATATTTCTTCATGGATTTGACAGCATCTGGAATGAAAGCTTCTCTTTTAACATCATCTCTGGCAACTGGTTTAGAAACATGGATTTTATTCAAAACATTATTAACTCTGGCAGAACCTTTCAATTTTTGTTCGATTCTTGAGGCTAATAATTTTTCACATGCTTTATTACGAACATTCATAATATTTTCATCATTTGAACATGAGGCTGTCATAATTTCAACACCTGGAACAGTAGTTAAAGATTGAATTAAATCTTGACGTTCTTGAGATAAATCTTCTGGTCTAATGATATCGGTTTTGTTGATAACAACTAAGACTGATTTATTAGCGAATAATGGTTTGATTGAATGGAATAATTTAACTTGATCTTCAATTGAAAAACCACACTGTTCTGAAACATCCATAAAATATAAAACCGTTGAACGTAAATGAGCAATAGCATATATGGATTGCATTTCAATGTTATTCATCTCTTCAGTTGGACGATCTAAAATACCTGGGGTATCAATAGCTTGAAATCTTAAATACTTATAATCAAAATGACCAACATATAAAGATTTAGTGGTGAAAGCATAAGGTTGAACCTCAACTTCAGCTTTAGTGATACAACGTAAAAATGAAGATTTACCAACATTTGGATAACCACAGATTAATAAAGTTCTAGTATTTGGATCAATTGAAGGTAAACGGCCTAAATGTTGACGAACTTGTTCCAAATAAACCAAAGGATCTTTCAATTTCTTGACAATAGTAGCCATTCTACCTAATGCAGCACGTTTCAATTGTTTACATTGGAATAATGATTGGCCAAATTTTAATAATCTAACGTAATCTCTTGAAACTTGTTCAATCAAACTTTTGGCTCTTGAAACAGCAGCTAAAGAAACTTTATAATGATTTTTTTCATATAATGTATCCATTAAATCTCTGTGGAAAGGATGGATGTCATCAATTTTAGGGAACCCACCTAATAAATCATCAAATTTTTCTTCAAATCCTTCAGAGGTAAATTTAACTTTTCTCATATAGAAAGCTCTTATACGTGAAATTTTGAAACCAGCTCTGATAACAGTTGGGGTTTTACGTTGAGTTCTGTTAAGAACAACATCCAACATGTCGTTCGCATTAGGAACAGTTGGGATATCCTTCCAGGTGAGTTGCATCTTGGGTAGGTGGTTGGTCGGAAGGAGTTGGGTTTGTAACAGTTAAAACTAATTATTTAAATGTACTTGAAAAAAAAAAATTTGTATCAATAGAAATAAAATTTTCAGGCGATGAGGTTAACCTGCCGAGCTGTAAAAATATTTTGATCACGTGATTTATTTGTTCGAGGTCACGTGATAAAAAATTTGAGAGTTACAACTCACGCGGCAAGTCATGTGACAGTTCTACATAGCTGCTTTAAACCCCAAATGTCTGTCCTTCAAATTTTGACAAGTTGTCCGCAATTGTTTACTGTGCATCTCGGTATGTGGCATGTGCTGTTTTATTGTTAATTTGTCCCGTGTCTTTTTCAAGATTCAAGACTCACGAGTCACTGAACAGTACTGAACACTGAAGTCTGAACAAGTGAAGACTGACACATAAAGATCTAAAACACGCTTTGCACAGATCGGCAATAACAAGTCGCAAGATAGAATGTCGGGACATATTTTAATTTCATATCTCAAGACTCAGATTCTTGAACTTATTGTCCACTGTCCAGTGAACTACGACTCGTCAAAGTTAGTACTACGAAGTTAGAACTTAAAACTGTAGGTTTTTTAGAGTTGGGTCACCAGTTGTAAGTACCTATGTAATTTGATAAAAAATACTGGCCTTTTTTTTTTTTTTTT
>JAJMAV010000045.1:0-73775 GCA_030565045.1 Starmera caribaea
AAAAAATCTATGAAAAACTCTTCTACACCAGATCAACAATTATATGCTGATAACGATGAAGATTGGGAAGGTATTGATACCACGTCATTATTTGAAGTTGTTAAGAAAGTCAAACCAACTTGTTTAATTGGATGTTCTACTCAAGCTGGTGCATTCACTAAAGAAATTGTTCAAGAAATGTACAAATATAACAAAAGACCAATTATTTTCCCATTATCCAATCCAACCAGATTACATGAAGCTTTCCCAGTTGATTTAATGGCATGGACAAACAACGATGCAATGGTTGCCACTGGTTCCCCATTCCCACCAGTTGATGGATGGATCATTTCAGAAAACAACAATTGTTTCTCATTCCCAGGTATTGGATTAGGTGCAGTTTTATCAAGAGCCACTGTTATTAGTGATAAGATGATTTCTGCAGCAGTTGATCAATTAGCCTCATTATCTCCATTGAAACACAATGAAAAAGGTGGACTATTACCTCCATTGGAAGTTATCAACGATACATCATCTAAAGTTGCCGCTGCAGTTATCTTACAAGCCATTGAAGATGGTGTTGCAAGAGTTGAAAGTGAAACTAAACCAGGTACTAATCATGAAATGGTTAAAGTTCCAAGAGATTTCGATGCTTGTGTTGAATGGGTCAAAGACCAAATGTGGAAACCAGAATACAGACCAATGATCAAAGTTGAACATCGTGAAGATATTCATACTCATCAATTATGAGAATTTTCAATTCTGGGGTGATATTTTTTTTTTTTTATTAATTAATTAATTATATTATAATTTATGGGTGGTTTTTATAGAAATTGGCAGTTTATAGTTAAATTATGAATGAAATTTGATCTTGCTGCTAAAGATAGTTGTAGTTTCTTCACTTCTTCATTAATCTCTCAATTCTAGCCTTTTTTATATTGTCTCCATAGTGAAAAAATTAAATTTAGAACTCACTCAAATAAAAAAATAAACTTCAAAATTTCGATAAAAAAGCTACACGAAACTCGATTATAATTAAATATTTAGCAAAAAGTTGTCCAATTTCCACCACATCAACTACTCAGACGACTCAGTCACCAGTGGCAAGATGGCATTGAAACATGTGGTGCAAAAATTACGCAAATTCAAGACTCTGATCATTGCAATCTTGCTCTTAACAATCACAATTAAAACATACACCTCAATATTTGAAATAAGATCAGCTAATAAATCAACATTGAATAAAATTCTATCAATTAAGGACAATGATTCACAACAAAAAACCCCATTATTATCATACACTTTAAAACCACAGCCAAATCGTCTAACTGAAAACTCATCATTAAGAGAACAATTATCATTTATTTATCCATATGATAAAAATTCACAGGTACCCAAATTTATATGGCAAACATGGAAATATCCAGTTAATGATCCACAAATGAGTAAGAGATTCATTAAAAATATTGAAAATTGGCAATCTTCCAACCCTGATTTCAATTATAATTTGGTCCCAGATTCAATATCAACTGAATTGATTGAAAATTTATATAACTCCGTGCCTAAAATCGTTAAAGCTTATAAATTATTACCAAAAATGATTTTAAAAGCTGATTTTTTCAGGTACTTGATTCTTTTTGCTCGTGGTGGGTTCTATACCGATATGGATACATATGGACTTCAACCATTATCTGAATGGAATGTTCTCAAAGACAACTTAGATTCTGGATTGATTATTGGTATTGAAGCCGATCCAGATAGAGATGATTGGAATGATTATTATGCTAGAAGAGTACAATTTTGTCAATGGAGTATAATGAGTAAAATCGGACATCCAATGTTGGGAGAATTGATTGCCAGAATCACTGAGATTACATTAGAGAAATATGATAATGGAGAGTTAAATAAAATAATGGGGAAAGATGCAGGTGGGGATATTATGAACTGGACAGGTCCAGGGATATTCACTGACGAGGTTTTCAAATACATGAATGATTTGATTGTGTTCAAAAAGAAGATCAATGTTGTCAATTCTAATTCTAAGAATAAATATAATAAACAGATTGATTTGCAAAATTTGAATAAAGTTGATTGGAACTTGTTCACGTTAATGGAAAGTCCGATTGTGTTTGATGATGTATTGGTTTTGCCTATAACTAGTTTCAGTCCAGGAGTTGGTCATATGGGATCTAAAAGTATAAATGATCCAATGGCTTATGTTCAACATTTATTTGAAGGAAGTTGGAAACCTGAAGATGAAAAGATGCATCATCAATGAGCAACTACATACATATTTTGAAAAAAACATCATATCTATTATTATTATTATTATTATTATCACTATTGTTACTATTGTTACTGTTATGTAGATTCAAAATATAACACAGCTGGACTTCTTTTTGGACTTCTTAGATGGTAAACCATTTTGAGAAGTTTTTATTATTGGTTGTGAGATTTTCTTTTGATTTTGTGAATTAGTTGATTTCTGTTGTGCATGTTGATGCTGTTGTGGACGAAGTGATTGTTGTGATTGTTGAACGTTATGTTGATTTGATAAATTATTCAATTGTTGAGATTGAGATTGAGCCACTTGTTCTTGTAATTTTTGATTTTCCACAGATTCTTGTCTCATGATTTGTCTCACAACATCAACAAATGCCTCATCAACATTGGTCTTATGCATAGCTGAAGTCTCATAAAAGGGAACTCTGCCCCAATTCTCACTGATTTTGATTCCGTCTTCTGGTTGAAGGACTCTTTCATCAACAAGATCACATTTGTTCCCGATCAGCACCATTGGAACATTGGCCGAGTCCTTAATTCTCAACACTTGTTCCCTCAAACTCAATAACTCTTCCAAAGAGTTCTTATCTGTAACAGAATAAACTAATAAAAACCCACGACCAGATTTGATATACAACTCTCTCATTGCAGTGAATTGAGCTACACCCGCGGTGTCTAAGATCTCTAAGTCACAGGCACGACTGTCAACCTCAATCTGCTTGCGATAAGAGTCCTCGATGGTTGGATCGTAGGTGTCGATATACACACCTTGCACAAATTGCACTGTTAACGAGGATTTCCCAACACCTCCTGCTCCTAAAACGACGATTTTGTAGTCTTTTCGTGTCAGTTTTTTCCGCTAAATTTGTTTATCGACTCAATTCTAGTGACAAACTCACCTCTCATTGCTTCTTCTGTTCTTCTCTTTGCGTTCTTTTCTGTTTTAAAACGACTGAAATATCAAAGGGAAAAGAAAGATTTTTTATATGAATTTTTACGCGTCACTGTGAAATTGATGAAAATTTGAGATTTGTACAGTGAATTTATTTATTTTTTCACTATTTAAGCTATTTACACAGAACGAGAGCTGGACAGTTCATTTCTTGGAGTTGGAACCAGAAATAGAAGATGCTCTCTCTTTCACGATTTTAGCCAACATCGATTTCAATGTCTTGACACTGGCTCTATACAACTCTTGTCCAGCAACAAAATCGAAATTCTTCATCACATCTTTCATGTTCAAAGTAGAATCTGGTAAACTGTTCAAATACTCGTTCAATTTATCAGTCAGCTCAGCATCAGTGGCAGCAGGTAATTCACTCATATAAGTCTCAACAATCTCCAACTCAGCTAATTCTTTATCAACCAGTTCTGGTCTATTCAATTTTTGAAACTCTAAGATAGAATCCCTTCTTTGTTGGATTTGAGTCTTGTACAAGTCTCCCAAGCTATAAACATTGAAATCTTTATTATCAATCTGTTGGTTTTTAATCTGGGAAAGCAATCCTTTAATGGTGTCTCTTTTAACCCCATTTTTACTCAACATTGCGTTTTTCAACTCTTTCTTCAATGATTTCACTGCAATTTCCACTGCATCCGGTGCTAATGAAGTGTTGAATCTCACTGGTGTGAATCTGACAGTGGTGCTGAGTGCTGTGCGTGTGAATCTTGCTGCATTAAACATCTTTGGTTTTGGGAACTTGGTTTCCTTCAATGAAGCAATTGCTTTCTCTATGACTGAAATAATTGTTGATGTTTTTTTTTTTTTCATGGTTTTCTTAACATGAAGATTCTTCTCAATATTTTACAACTTTTGAGATTTTTGAATTTTTTTGAATTGAACTTGAATTTTGGTTCAGCAGGTGTTTCAATGAAACAGATGGAAAGAGATTGACTTAAGATTTCAATTGACTTTTAAATCAGGAAAATTGGACAATTTTTTATTATTTTAGATCAAATCTTTGATATCACAATTCTACAATTTATAACTAGCCGGCATATTAAAGTTTATTATTGTTATAAATTTATAAAAAAAATCTATTCTAAAAGAGGAAACCAAATTCAGAAGAACGAAAACACAAAAAATTGTCTTTATTGGTGATATTCATGTCAATTAATTGAAATTTTTTTTTTTTTTCAAATGATTAATTATGATTATCTATTTTAAACTGGTCACTTAAGCAATGGTACAAGTGATCCAGTAACCGTGCCAGATATAGTTATCTTGGTTATCGTTGTTTTCTTTTGGAGCAGCAGAAGAAGTAATAGTAGTTGGTTGCATTTTTGTAAATATTATTTGTTGTTTTGAAGTTATTCAAGATTGTTTGATGATGATTAAAAGGAAACAAAAAGTTCAGGTATTTATGGTTTATTGCAGTTGTTTATATACTTGTTTTTGTGTGGTTTCAAACTTGTTCTTTTGTTTCAAAGATCAAGTTACAACTGGTAAATGATATTACCAGATTTGTACAACACAATTGAAGCTTGTACTAAGTTACATGCATTTCACGACATTTTCAAAACTGTTTTCTACAGCTTTGTAATGGACAAATTGGGAGATAATTACTTGCATCGTGAGACACTTCTACAGCTTTTAGAAGCTGTAATATTTATATGTTTATAGATTTGACAATGGATTAGGAAGTTTTTGGCAGTAAATTGCTGCAAAATATTACCAAAATGGCAAGAAATTTACGAAAATTACCAAAATATAAAGTATTGACATGAAAACCAGAAATCTCAGATATGTTACAACCACAACTTAAATCTTGCAATTAAGAACTTGATTTGATATAATATGCAATAGCAACACTTAGCTTGAAAATAAACAATTTCAATTCGAAATCAAGATAAGAATCCCGAAAGCTCTGCCTCAATTTACTTTATGCTTTTCATGCAAATTATCAATTTCCAAACTCAGTACTCTACAAACAATTCTAAAACATTTCAAATCATGCAATGATTTCAACTGATCCTCTACTTATTCTTTTCTGTAAATGCTAGTAAACATTACGTATACTCTAAAATTTTGTTTTAACAATTTCCCACACTTCCAGAACTTTCTTTTTCCAAATATTCCGTCCATAAAGAAACAAAACTGTCTTTTCTACCACCATTATTACCACTACTACCACTAACATTATGAATCAACCCAGCTTGTAATTTTTGTTCGTTATTCCAATTCAAAAAATTAGAAATCAATTGTAAAACTTCAAATTTTTTATTATCACCTCTTGGAATATTTAAAAATGAGATAAATAAATTGGTGATTAATTCTCTATCAACTGTTTCTGATTGACTGTTTCTTTTGATCAATTGTAATGATTTTGTTAAATGTTCGTTTAATATCACAGCTTCATGACGTAGTTTCCCAATTTGTAACTGTTTGTCCTTTAATTCTTTTTGTAATTGTAATTTTTCTGCATTTAAGTTATCCAATTGTCCGTTTGCTTCTTTCAATCCAGTTATTTCATTCTGTAATTTGGTGATCTCTGTGTTTAATTTTTCTAATTTGATTGAGTTGGTTTGTTTTTCAATTTTCAAATTATCTATATTCAATTCATTTATTTGTTTCAATTCTGTTAATTCTTTATTCAATTTTCCCACTTGAGTTTCATACTCTTTTAAAGTCACATCTTGTGTCTCTAGTTTATCATTCAAATTTGAAACTTCTTCATTCAATGAATCATTAATCATTTTAACATTCTCCAAAGTTATCACCAACTCTTCATTTTCTTCTTTCAACTTTTCAATTTGATTTTTCAAACTATTCACTTCAACTTGTGAGCTTGATTCATCAGATCTAACGTTTTGCAATTCATTGTTCAATCGCTCGCATTCATTGTTCAGATCAATGGTTTCATTTTTAACTAATTTTAGACTTTTTTCTAATTCGATTTTTTCCTTCATTAATAGATCATATTTGCCCTTGATCATAACATTTTGAGCTTCAATATCATTAAGTTGTTCTCTAGTGGTTTCTAGTTCAACTTCCGATTCTTTCATTTTGGTGAAAATAGATTTCATTGAACTTAGTTTACTCAATAAAGTTTCATATTGAGATTGTGCTTTGAGTTTTTCTTTTTCGGATTCTTTTAGTTTTGCTTTTAATTCTTCCACTTCTTGGTTACTGTTATTAACCGTTTCTGTTTCTGCCGTTGCTGGTGTCTGTGTTGGTTCTATAGTTTCTGGTCTTGATTCTAATTGTAAAGTTAATTCTCTAATCTTGTTTTTCAATTCTTCAATCTCTGTTCCTGTATGATCTTGTGTCTGTGTTTCTTTCAATTCAACAACAGTATCTTTATCACCACCAACAGATTCAACATCTGGTTGTTCATCACTCTGATCGACATTCTGTTCAACATTTCCCTCGCCATTTGCCTCAATCTGAAGGGATTCTTCTCTAGTTTTTTCACCATTACCACCACTACTAGTCTTCTTCCCCTGGCTGTTCTTCTTGTTGTTCTTCTTCGCCATTTTCTGCTTCAAATCCTCTTCTGAAACTCAACAATTTCGATTGTTTTTTTTCTCTTGATAATTTTTTTTTTCAACTTTTCAAAATGGCTACGAAAGCAAAAAAAAAAAAAATTTCAGAATTTTATTCAAAAAAAAAATCGCGACTTTTCAATTCAGAAATTCGTTTCTTTAAATTGTGAATCAACGCGTTTCTCTTCATTTTAAACACTATTTTGAAGAGACATCACCAACAATGGTTGATATCCGCAATTTTTTTGGAGAGAAAAAAGTTAGTTTTCAAGTTATTTACGAATTTTTTATATCAAGCAATTTCTAACAATTTGATACTCAGGGATCAAAAAGAACTAAGAATGAACAGAAACCAGCTGTAAAAAAGCAAAAGTCACAGCCTATAGTTATAGATGACGATGAAGATGATGATCCATCAGTGGAGATAATTGAAGATGATGATGATGAAGAGGAATATAAAGATGATGGGAAAAAAGGTAATGATGATGACGATGACGACGATGATTTTATGGATGATGGTGATGATGATTTCTTGGAATTGTTGGATAGAACATCATCACAAGTGAAATCTTCACCAAAAAAACCTGTTAAAAATGAATCTAAACCCACCACTATTCCTTCATCACCTGTTAAAACTGCTGCTGCTGCTAAATATTCACCCGTGAAAAAACCACCCGCTACAGCAAAGACAACGTCGACTAAAGCACCAGTGTCATCAGGCAAAACTGCTCTTGATGTTTTAAGCACAATTCCAGATGCTCAATTACCAGAAGATATTCCAACGGGAGAAGGTTTTAATTATCAAGCTTTCAAAGCACGTCAGGCTACACTCCCAGTTGATACTGGTAATGTTGAGTTTCCAACTGGAGCTGATAATTGTTTGCTGGGACTAACGATGGTTTTTACTGGAGTCTTACCAAATATTTCAAGAGAAGAAAGTGAAAATTTAGCTAAAAAATATGGAGCAAAAGTTACAAAATCTATCTCATCTAAAACTTCTGTTGTGGTTTTGGGAGAAGAAGCAGGTCCTTCAAAAGTTGCTAAGATTAAGAAATTGAAAATTAAGGCAATTGATCAAGATGGTTTTTTCCAATTGATTAGAGGAATGCCTGAGGCTGGAGGTTCAGGAGAAATTGCAGAGAAAGCTCGACAGAAGAAACAACAAGAAGAAGAGAAAGAGTTACAAGAATCAATTAAAATGGCCAAACAACAAGAAGCTGAGGCAAAAGAACTGGATTTGAAAATTAAACAGGCACAAAAATCTGGTAATGTTTCGAATTTAGGTAAATTGAAAGCTGATGATGAGAAATTATGGACAGTTAAATATGCACCAACTGAGTTAAATCAAATTTGTGGTAATAAATCATCAGTTCAAAAAATATATTCATGGCTTGAAGATTGGCCTAAGAAATTTGGCACTAAAAAACCAGCAAAGGGAGAAACTGAAATGAGAGCGATTTTAATTCATGGACCACCAGGGATTGGTAAAACCACTGCTGCTCATTTAATTGCGAAAAAATTAGGGTATGACGTGTTGGAACAAAATGCATCTGATGTTCGTAGTAAAAATTTATTGGATTCAAGAGTTGGGAACGCTTTGGGTAATTCTTCGGTTATTGGATTTTTCAATAAAGACACTAAAGAGAATAAATTTGTGATAATTATGGATGAAGTTGATGGTATGTCTGGAGGTGATAGAGGTGGTATTGGACAATTAGCATCATATTGTCGTAAAACTCAAGTTCCATTGATATTAATTTGTAATGATAAATCTTTGCCTAAGATGAGACCATTTGATAGAGTTACACTGGATATCCCATTTAGAAGACCTTCAGCAAAAGAAATGAAATCAAGATTGATGACAATTGCCCTGAGGGAAAGAATCAAATTAGATCCAAATGTTGTTGAGAATTTGGTGGCAACTACGTCAAATGATATTAGACAAATCATTAATTTATTATCAACTGTTTCCAAGACACAAAAATCAATAGATTCTAGTAATCAAGCCGGAATCACTAAATCATGGCAAAAAAATGTTGCATTAAAACCATTTGATATAATTCCAAGATTATTAAATGGACAAATTTATTTACCAAACTCGTCAGTTCCCTTATATAAGAAAATGGAATATTATTTTGATGATCATGCATTTGTGCCATTAATGTTACAAGAAAATTATTTGTCAACACGTCCAATGAAAGCTGGTAGAGATTTATCACATTTAGAATTAGTTTCCAAAGCAGCAGATTCCATTAGTTTAGGAGATTTAGTTGATAAAAAAATCCATAGTTCAGAACAACAATGGTCTTTGATGCCTTTCCATGCGATAATGTCAACTGTTTTACCAGCTTCATATGTTGCAGGAAACATTTCAAGTCGTATCAATTTCACAGGTTGGTTGGGACAGAATTCTAAAATGGGGAAATATTATAGACTATTAACAGAAATTAATTATAAAGCTAGATTAAGAACAGGCGTGAATCAATTAGAGTTGAGACTAGAATATGTTCCAATATTAGTTAAGAAACTATTAGATCCATTGTTGAAATCAGATCCAGATATTGATCAAATAATAGAAATACTGGATTATTATTATTTGAATAAAACTGATTGGGATGCATTAATGGAGTTTACCGTTGGACCAGATGCTACTGCTGCAATAACTAAGAAAATCCCAGCTAAAGTGAAGTCTAAATTCACAAGAACTTATAATGGATCAACACATCCAGTTTCAGTTTATAAACCTGGAGAATCTACCGGAGTAACGAAATTCAAAAGAGACGATGCAGCAGATAATAACGATGAGGTTGTTGATGATGAAGACGAGGCTGACTTGTTTGAATAGACCCTTTTTTTTCTCACTCAAATAAACTACTCATTTCCTTGTAACTCTCACATTGTAGCGTTTAGCTCAAATTTATTTCATTTTACCGTAGAAATGAAATCAAAGATCAAAAAAATTTCCAAAATTTCAGCAATTAGGCAGTACGTCAATACGAAGGGCAAAAAAAATTATATCACCAGGTCATTAACCCACCACAAAGAACCGCTACAAACTACAGGAAAACAATGTCAGCACCTCCACTACTCAAACCACCGTCTTCTTCCAAACCATCGAAATCTCCACGTTTAAAAATTAGTACAATTAAAACGCCCATTTCACCTCCAAAATTGAGTATTGATACAAATTTGATCACGAAGTTCAATAGTTTATCTGTTGATGATGGGTTGAGTGCAGAGAGCATTAGACCATCCACGAGTCTTGCACAGGAAGACCAAGAGGAAGAAGACGAAAGAGAACAGTTCAAAGATGTTGAAGAGTTAGATGAAGAAGGTTGGCAAACTGTAAATTCAAATAATGAGATATTGAGAATTAGTTTACTTGGAGAAGGAGCAGGTGGATCAGTTAGTAAATGTAAATTGAAAAATGGGACCAAAATTTTTGCAATGAAAGAGATCATTTTAATGGATGGAGAGACTCAAAAGCAAGTTTTAAGAGAATTAAAATTTAATAAAAGTTGTATTTCTCCATACATTGTTAAATATTATGGGATGTTTCTTAATGGGAGTTCTATTTGTATTGCAATGGAATATATGGGTGGGAAATCATTGGACGCGATATATAAACAAGTGAAGATACGAGGTGGTAGAATTGGTGAGAAAGTTTTAGGTAAAATTGCTGAAAGTATGTTGAAAGGTTTATCATATTTACATGAAAATAGAATAATTCATAGAGACATCAAGCCCCAGAATATTTTACTTGATAGTAAAGGGAACGTTAAATTATGTGATTTTGGAGTTAGTGGGAATGTTGTTAATTCATTGGCAACAACGTTCACTGGAACCTCGTATTATATGGCACCAGAAAGAATTCAAGGACAACCATACTCGGTGACAAGTGATATTTGGTCATTGGGGTTAACTTTGCTAGAAGTGGCAATGGGGGAATTCCCATATCCAATAGATAAAGATAATGGTTTGGCACCAATAGAAGTTTTGACAATGATTATGACATTTGAACCAATTTTCAAAGATGAAGTTGATATTAAATGGTCAATGTCATTTAAAAGTTTCATTAAATATTGTCTTGAGAAGAATCCTAAATTGAGAGCATCCCCAAGGCAAATGTTGAATCATCCTTGGATAATTGGACAAAGTAAAAAAACGGTAAATATGGAGAAATTTATTAAACAATGTTGGGTCGAAGATGATTTAGATTAGGATAAACAGGAGAAGAAAAACATTAATATACGTCGATCTACTTCTTAACATAACAAAAATTAAAAAAGGCAAAAATACGTAAAAAATTCTTTTGTTTTGTCTTTACTTACAAAACAGTAGTAGTATATAGATAACTATAATCCAGTATATCATCATTATCATTAATATTTTAATCAATCAAAGATTTTGGTTCCTTTATATTAATTATTTTTCAGAATTAAAATCTTGAGGTCTTGTAACTGGCCAATGATAAGTATCTTGACCATTGAAAATATATCCATGATTTTCCAAATATTGATGTAAATTTTTTGGACCTCTTGAACCATAAGGATATTTAGTTGGTACTGGACCATTTTCGGATTCAATATGATTTAATAATGGGGTAAATAATTTCCAAGAGACATCTAATTCATCATCTCTAACAAAATTTGAATGATCACCATGTAATGCGTCTCTAATTAAAGATTCATAAGCTTCAGGGATCCAAAAATTTTGATATCTTGATTTATAAGTCAAATCTAAATCAGTTAATGTAGTTTGAGTTGATAATCCTGGTAATTTTGAATTGAATTTAATGTAAACAGCTTCATTTGGTTGGATTCTTAAGACTAGCTCGTTTGGTGGGATTGAATCGAATATTCCAGAGGCAACAGGTTTATATTGGATTCTAACATCAACTTTCCCCTCGTTCAAAGCTTTACCTGCTCTTAAGATGATTGGGACACCTTCCCATCTTTCATTCTTAATTTCTAATGGGATAGCAGCATACGTGACGGCTTTTGAATTTGGATCAACGGTTTCATCATCAATATACGCTGGTTTTGATCCATCTTCAGATTTATCATATTGACCCAAGATGATATCATTCAGATCAATTGGAGCAAAGGCTTTCAAGACTTTAACTTTTTCATCACGAACAGATTCAGGATCAAAGGAAACTGGTCTTTCAATGGTCAATAAAGTTAAAACTTGTAAAAGATGGTTTTGCATGACATCTCTTATGATTCCAATGTTATCGAAATAACCACCTCTTCCCTCGGTACCAAAAGGTTCTTTGAAAGAAACTTGAATGGATTTAATGTGTTCTTTATTCCAAGAGGCATTCAAAAATTGGTTCCCAAATCTTAACACAAGTAAATTTTTAACCAACTCTTTACCCAAATAATGATCAATTCTGAAAATTTCTTCTTCAGTGAATAATGGAGACAATTGATTTTGTAAATCTCTTGAAGATTGTAAATCATGACCAAAAGGTTTCTCGACAATGATTCTTGTTAAGCCATTTGAATCATAGACATTTGATTTTAATTGTTTAGCAACATTAACGAAAACTGAAGGAGGCAATGCTAAATAAAATAATCTTTGTGACTGTTTAACGTTTCTCTCTTTTTCAAAAGATGTAATTGAATCATTTAGCTTGATGAAACCTTCTGGAGTATCATATTGACCAGAGACGTAAGTGATTAATTTTAAGAAATTTGGGATTTTGGCCTTAGCTTCATCGGTGGCAGCTTTGAAATGCGGAGTGATTCTTTCTTTCAATTCATCGGTTGATAAGTTGGATCTTGCATACCCATAGATTTTAACAGTATCACTGAGATAGCCTTCTCTGTATAACCCAAATAAAGCTGGGAAAGTTTTCTTTTTAGCTAGATCACCAGAAGCACCAAAGACCACGATGACTGTGTTTTCTTTGAATTCGACTTGAGACATGATTCTGTTCTGTTTCTTTGCTATCGAGGAGGTGAAGATGAAGTTGGTGGAAGTGTTGAGAGGAGGAAAGAAAAGGTTTAAATAATTTGTTGCGGATTTGAGAGTGCCGGTAATTTTTTTTTTACATATGTACTGTGATTTTCAATGCGATATGAAGAAATCATGAAAATTGTACTGAAATTAATTGATTTTGAATGAGGATAGTTGAGATTGAAAGGAATTGAGTGAGTAGTTGTATAGAGTGTGACTAGAGGAGTGCAGTGGTGTTGGTTATATTAAAATCGGATGAGTATTGAGTGAGTTGTAGAGGAATTACATAATTTATAATACATAGCCGATAGCAACAGTACAACGGTATTAATAATTGAATAATGAAGAGGTACAGTTAGAATGAATTACTAGCTGGGAATGGTTGAATACACATTTGATTGAATTGAATTGGATGGCTGATGATAGTCTATTCATTTATATATTTATCTTGTAGATACTGTAGCTAAAAAATAGACTGTTAGTGGTTGATCAAGTGGTAACGTCTGGTCACTGGTGGTGTCAATTTTTGATATTTGTTTGAGAGTCATGTGGATAGTCATGTGACGAGTAGTTATCAACGTCTACGATTACGTCTACCTCTACCACGTCCAATAACTGACGATTCAAGTACATCAGATCCAATACTCATAATTTCCAATATTGCTTGAGCTTCTTCACGAATCGCTTCTTGTACTTGTCCTCTTTTAAACTCCATCAATTCAGTGATTTTTGAATCATTTTCTTGTACAGAATCTTTCATATGATAATTCGAATATTCTGAGCAAAGATGAGTAAGATAAACTATCAAAAATGTTCCAGTTGCAATGGCAATTACTACCCCATAATTATAGTCTTCATTTAATACAGGTAAAATGCTTTTTATTTGCACCGCAAACTCATTAAAATTGTTCTTAAGATTTATGATCATACCAAAGACAACGAATGATATCAGAGTGAAAATCGTAGCTGATGGGATCATAAATGATCCTTTCTTAGTTGAAATATAAAGATTATTTCTTTCAAAATTCCTAATAACCAAATTATAAAACAAACCAATTATCATGATCAAGATTTCAAGTGTTAATATTGAGAAATTCAAACACTTATGGAGTTTAACAGATTTGCAGGTGGTGATTGGAAAATAACTTCCACTATATATTTGCTGAGTACTTTTAGCATGCTTAACATGTTGAAAAAACTGATTCAAACAGTCTTTATAAAGAAACATAGAATCATTACATTCATCAATGTATTGTAATTCATTTTTATAGAATTTTTCATCTTCATGAGACTTATAGCTAGGTTGATTGAAGTCCCAACCAAACATCATAATGGAAAGCTGTCTTAATGATAATTTTTCCAGTATCATTGCAACATAGAAAAGAATCCATTGAACAAAAAAAGGTATTTTCCCTTCAAGTAAATAACGAGCTATAATTATTTGATTGGAACTAACTAAATCATTAGATGATAAAACAATGTATTTGAAAGTCAAACCTTCAGTAATTTTGTTCACTAAATACTTTTTTCTTTCATCATCATCATTAATTGATGAAGTTTTATAACCAAATATTCTCAAGATGAAATGGTGAAGAAGTGAAAACATTTCTATTGACATGGTATAACTAACTTTTTTATTCCAATCTCTTTGATAGTAAGTGTATCTGTGTTTATTTAAATGGATGAAGATTCTTTCAATATGATGTGTCTGTTTAATAATTTGGTTATATTGATGGTGATGATCATTAATGATAATATCTGTATTTACAGTATTTGATTCTAACGCTAGTAATTCATCATTACGACTTGTAGGGGCAACCTGGTCTGCACTAGTGTCATTAGCTTCTGATTGAATGTAGAAGCAGTTGTTAGTGATATTATAATTATTAATCGTGTTATTATTGATTGTGTTATTATTGATTGTGTACTTATTATTGATAGTGTTGTTGTTATTAACGCAAGTGTTATTATATTGAGTTGTCAAGTAATTAGTATTATAGTTTGTTTTTCTCTTATCAATAAATCTTTTCATTGAGAATCTTTTTGGTTGTTCTGAACCATATTTAAGATGACTGGTTATTGATGTTAGTGATTAGTTGAATGTTATGATAATCTCATGAACTGATCTTTTGTAGTAATTAATACTTACGTTATACTCTTACCAGACATTGTGGTTCTAATTTATTAACTATTTCTAATGGCGTTGCTATAACAAGAAACGTTTTACTAAATATTCCATTGCTTCATTTTATATTTAGTGAAACCACTTCGACTAAAATCATTTGAGTATTTCTCTCATTGACACATAAATTGAATTAATATCTCGTTCTAATCTTCTTCAGTCAGCATTCGAACTTGCAATCATTAAGTCTTATAATCAATTTCCAAAAGCGCTGTCCACCTGGCCAAATTTGGTTTTTATTTGATTACATAATTTCTTATCTTTTTTCTTTTTTTTTTTTGTTTTTTTTGTTTTTCCAACAACAGAAAATAAAAATCTGGAAAAATCTTTTAACCAAAACAACAACAAAACAACAACGAAAACAACGAAAAAAATGGCTTCTTTGGATTTCGAACCAGTTTACGCAGACAAAGAGATCTACTCATTGGCAAACAAATCTTTGAAACTAGACTCAAAACAAGATGTCGAGCCTTACATCACAGAATTATCCAAGTTATCAAACATCAAGAAAATTGATTTAAGTGGTAACACCATTGGTATTGAAGCTTCAAAACATTTAGCTGATGCCATTGCTAAACATTCCACAACATTAGAAGAAATCAACTTAGCTGATTTATTCACTGGTAGACTAAAAGATGAAATCCCAAGATCTTTAGAATATTTATTACCTGTTTTAACCAAATGTCCAAATTTATCCATTGTTAATTTAAGTGATAATGCGTTTGGTTTACAAACAATTGAACCTGTGGAACAATTTATAGCCACTGCCGTGTATGTCAAACATTTAATCTTGTCAAATAACGGGATGGGTCCATTTGCTGGTGCCAGAATCGGGAAATCTTTATATAGATTAGCTTTGCTTAAAAAACAACAAAATCAACCTTCATTGGAAACTTTCATTTGTGGTAGAAATAGACTTGAAAATGGCTCTACAACATATTTATCAATTGGTTTAAAAGCTCATAAAAATTTGAAATCTGTTAAATTATATCAAAATGGTATTAGACCTCATGGTATTGCTAAATTGATCTTGCAAGGTTTAAGATTTAATAAGAATTTAGAAATATTGGATTTACAAGATAACACTATAACTAAAAAATCCGCTGTTGTTTTAGCGGAAAATTTAAACAAATGGCCTAAATTAAAAGAATTAAATGTTAATGATTGCTTGTTGAATCCATTGGGTTCATTACATTTGATTAAATCTTTTAATGAAAATGATATCTTGTTAAATTTTAATACTTTGAAATTACAATATAATGAATTAGATAATGAATCATTAGAAATTTTAATTTCTGTTATCAAGAATAAATTACCAAACTTGAAACTTTTGGAACTAAATGGTAATAGATTCCCTGAAGAGAATTCTTTAATCGATGAAATTTTAGAAATTTTTGAAAACAGAGGTTTTGGTGAATTAGATGAATTAGATGATTTAGAAGAAATTGATAGTGACGAGGAAAGTGAGGAAAGTGAAAGTGAAAGTGAAAAAGAAGAAGAAGAAGAAATTGAAGCCGAGTTCTTAGGTTTAGAATTAGAAGAAGAAGAAGAGGCATACACTGAAAATGATAAAGATGCAGATGTTGATGAATTAGAAGCTAAATTGGAAAAAGTTGCTATATAAAATCCTAGATACTACTTATTAATATTTGAATTGCCTTTCCAAGACATCAATTATTTTATCCTTTTCACACCAATCATTTTCCAACCATTTCTCCAATTTTTTTGGTTTATTAATTGGTAAATTCTTCAAATTTTTAACTTTAATGTCAATATAAATTATGAAATAAGGTTGTTTAAATGTCAAGATTTCAAATAAACTTGGATTTAAAAATTGATTTATAATGGGATTATAGTATAATATTGTTAAATCAATCAAATTTGCATAATTATTTAAATTAGATGTAACAGAATTTAATTTCCTTTCATTAATAAATTTGAAAATTTTAGTGAAATTGATAAATCTTGGGTACAACACATTCATCAATTTTGGTAAATAATATTTCTCTCCCTGTTGATTCTGAATAAACTTTGTCTTCTCGGTTAATAAATTAACTTCTGGGAAGAAAACCAACCAATTATTCTTGTTATTATTTAACTCATGGTCCAATTTTTTCTCCAACTTTAAATAACTTAATGACCAATTCTCATCTGTTTTGAACATTGATACAAACAAACTTAATTTAGGTAAACTCCAAAGCTCACTCCAATTGAAAAATTTCAAATTAATCTCATCTAAATTAGTTCTCTTTTCAACCAAATTTTTCAAATAATAAATCAAGATAAAATCAAAAAGCGATCGATGATTTGATAAAACCACTGCATTCTCCAACTGCTTCATCATTTGGAAATCAATCACTTGTTCATTTTGTAATAAATCCAAATCACCACTTATAACCAATTTAATCTTCTTTTGTTCAATGAAATATAAAACCAGATTCCATATTAAAGTACGTAATTTCTGTTTTATTGAGACTCTATGATTCTGTGGGATTAAAAACCCAAATATTTTCAAGCCAATGTGTACAATAAACTCCAACAGGATGAAATTGATGAAGAGGATCATGAAAATGTAACCTTTAATTAAATTTGATAATGGGATGTTTTCAGGAATTGGATAAATTCCTATATGTTGCAGTAACTCCATAAACTCGTAATTTTCTAAACCTGACCCAAACATCTTATCTCTTTGGACAAACAGCACTGTAGTTGAATTACAACAAGATGAAAGATCGACGCGTTTAGTAGAATTAATTATTAAAAAGTTTGTTTTGTGTCACTTTTCTAACAAATTTTGATGATTTTTGGTGTCAAAACGGCAGTTTTTAAGCTAGAAAATTTAAATAGAAAAGATCTTAACAAGCTAAACTACTTCCTCAATCTGCTACACTACTAATAAACACCAAAACTCGATAAACTAACTGTTTTATTCAATAAAATAACGCTTCAATTCCGAGGAAATCTCGCTCAAATTTCTGAATCTCATCGCCCTCGGAACTTTTTTTTTTCAATTTTTTTCTGCCTGAAAATAAAAAAAAAATTTTTTTATTTCACATAATTAAGAAAGAAGAAAGAATAAAAGAACAGAAGAACAGAAGAAATGTCCAGAATTATCGTGAAAGGATTGCCCAAATACGTCACAGAAGAACGTCTGAAAGAACATTTTGCGAAAAAAGGCGACATCACAGACGTGAAACTAAGGAAGAACAACAAAGGTGAATCAAGAAGATTTGCATTCCTGGGTTTCAAGAATTTAAGTGATGCTGAAGAATGTGTTAAATATTTCAATGATTCGTTCATAGACACTTGTCGTATCCAAGTTGAGCTGGCGAAAAGTTTTGCTGACCCTGAGGTGCCAAAATCTTTCAAACAGAAGAAATTCGAGGCTTTTGAAAGAATTAAATTGAAAGAACAACGAGAGTTAGAGAAATTAGAGAAGTTGAAACAACGTGAATTAAATAAAAGACAAAAGTTGAATAAATCTACTATCGATCAAGAAATTGAAAATGATCCAAAATTGAAAGAATTTGTTGAGAGTATGAAACCTTCTACTCAATCTAAATCTTGGTCAAATGATGTTGTTATTAACACTGACGATGGTGGTGGTGGTGTGGCTAACTCATTGTTAGATAAAGCTTTGAAAATGAAATCAAATGATGACTCTAGTAATTTGTTTAATAATGAAATTGCTGATGAGATTTTCAAAGTTAAGGAAAATGAAAGTGATGATGAATATGAAGATTTTACTAATAAAAAAGAGGAACAAGATGAAGACGAAGATGAACAAATGATGGATTTTAGTGCTTTGAAAGATAAAGAAGAAACAACACAAGCAGGTGATGAGTTGCAAGATAAACCAAAAGATGAAAATATCTCAGATTTAGAATGGTTGAAACAAAGAAGAATTAGAATCAAAGAAGATGAGGCTGCTGTAACAGCAACAGCAGTAGCAGAAGAATCATCAGAATTGAAGAAAATTTCTATCAAACAACAGCAACAGCAGCAGCAACCACAGATCTCAGAAGAAGAACAAAATATAATGAAAATTAGAGAAACTGGTAGATTATTCATCAGAAATATCTTATACACAGCAACAGAAGAAGAGTTCAGAGAATTGTTCCAACAGTATGGTCCATTAGAAGAGGTCCATGTTGCAGTTGACACAAGAAACGGGAAATCAAAAGGTTTCGTCTACATTCTTTTCCAAAATCATGATGACGCAGTAAAAGCTTATATTGAACAAGATAAACAAATTTTCCAAGGTAGATTATTACATATCTTACCAGCAGATGCTAAAAAAGATCATAGATTAGACGAATTTGATTTGAAGAATTTACCACTGAAGAAGCAAAAAGAACTAAAGAAAAAAGCTGATGCTGCAAAATCCACGTTCAGTTGGAACTCTCTTTATATGAATAATGATGCTATTATGAACTCTATTGCATCAGATTTAGGTGTCGCAAAATCAGATTTGATTGATCCAACAAATTCAAATTCCGCTGTGAAAGAAGCTTTAGCTGAAGCTCATGTTATTGGTAACGTTCGTAAATTTTTTGAAGATAAAGGTATTGATTTAACTAAATTTAAAGGGAAAGAACGTGATGATAGAATCATATTAATCAAGAATTTCCCATTTGGTACCACTGAATCCGAGATCATTGAATTATTCCAACCTTTTGGTGAAATTAAAAGATTTATTATGCCACCTGCTGGCACCATTGCCATTTTAGAGTTTAGAGACGCGCCAGTTGGTAGAGCTGCATTCACTAAATTATCTTATAGAAGATTCAAAAAATCCATTTTGTATCTTGAGAAAGGTCCAAAAGATTTATTCACTAAAGAACCAGAATCAAGTGATCTAGTTAAAACTTCAACCACATCAACATCATCATCTTCTGTGAAAGAAGTTGCTGCTAAAGAGAAAATCGAAGATTTGATTCAAGATAAAGACGAGGAAGAAACTGAAACTTTCCAAGGTGTTACAACTTCAATTTTTGTTAAGAATTTGAATTTCTTAACCACCTCTAAACAACTATCAGAACTTTTCCAAAACATTCCAGGTTTTTTAAATGCTACCATCAAGACGAAACCAGATCCAAGAGACTCTACTAAAAGATTAAGTATGGGTTTTGGTTTTGCTGAATTCAAGACAAAAGAACAAGCCGAGGTGGCAATCTCTATGATTGATAATTCCATATTAGATGGTCATAAATTACAATTAAAATTATCACATCGTCAAAATGTTGTTGGTCCAACCACAACAACAAGTAAAAAAACCAAATTAACCAATGGTAAAATCATTGTTAAGAATTTACCGTTCGAAGCAACAAGAAAAGATGTCTTTGAATTGTTTAATGCATTTGGTCAAATTAAATCAGTTAGAGTTCCTAAAAAATTTGATAAAAGTGCAAGAGGTTTTGCCTTTGTTGAATATGTATCATCAAAAGAAGCAGAAACTGCAATGGATCAATTACAAGGTGTTCATTTATTAGGTAGAAGATTAGTTCTACAAACCGCTCAACAAGAATCTGAAAATGTTGAAGATGAAATTGATAAAATGACTAAGAAAGTTTCGAGACAAGTTGAAACTCAAAGAATGGGGGCAATTAGATTGAATGGGAAAAGAAAATTGGAGTTGGATGATGATGAAGATCAAGATGCATTGGATGTATAATTTTTAAACTTCAACAATTTATAAACATTAGCATTAACATTAATATTTTTTTTTTGAAATTATTGATGTAGTGGTAGCAACTTTAATGAATTTCAAATAGGTTAAATTAGCTACATGTCTCACAATTAGTTCACAGCACAACATGCGTCTGCAAAAAGTCTAGCTTCAAACTTAAGTTGGCCAATTTTTATCAATTTTAGGAACTTTTTTTTTGTCACAAAAATAATAATAGCAACTTTAAACTCAAGATCTAAACCGTTAGTGTAAAAACCAATTCATTGCTATATTTATTCAGTTTAATTTCAATACAAAGAGAAAAACGTTTAGTTAATTTGCTATTATGAAAAAAAATAGCAATGTAGCTTGAAATGGTGTGTAAAAAATGGATGTTTTTGGTTATTGAATTCTGTAATTGGGGTTAAATAGGACAGTTTCAACATTTCAAGAGTAGTGAAAATTCCAAATTCGGGATTGTAGGGTTTTCCACAACTTACAACTAATTGTAAATTTGTAATAAATTGTGGAATGGAGGTATTTAATGTTGGCTACTTGCTGTTCAACATTTCTTCAATTCTTTTCAAAACTCTTTTGAAGAATAATATAACGGATAAAATTAAGAAAATAATATCTATTGAAATATGAAATTAACTACTGTTTTAACTAGTTTGATTGTTTCTGCAACTCTTTCTGAAGCAGTTCCATTGGACATTTTGAAGTTTTTCTATAAAAGAGAAGATGAAGACTATAGCACTGAAGTTTTACCAAGTGGGTTTAATTTCAACACCAGTTCAAATTCTTCATCAAATTCAACAGGTTCTTCAAATTCCACTACAGCTGGTGGTGCTGGAGGAAATGCAACTAATTCATCTTCTTCATCCTCTGAAGATGGTGGATTACCAAAAATCAAATTATACTCCATTTCAGAAAATTTCACTGATTTATATGAAAATAAAACTACTAGTACCTACACCAATTTAACTTTATACGGTGCGTTTGATAAAGCAGGTGTTTTAGATAAAGCTGAAATTGTTGGTACCACACCATTATCTGTTGGCGGAGGTGAAGTTAATTCAACTTCTTTTATTGAATTGAAAAACTTAATTGAAGAAGATGAACAAGAAATTGATGGTGCCGTTGTTTTAGCACCAGCCGATGTTTTAGAAGATGTTGCATTTTTCTTGGATATCACTAGCAATTCTTCAATTCCAATTGTTGTTGTTCAATCTGTTTCTTCATTGAATAATTTGAATTTGGTTGGTGATGTTGTTAATGCAGTTTTGGTTGCAAGTGATGAAGATGCGGTTAATGAACATGTTTTAGTTGTTGATGATAATTTGATCACATCTGCATTCTGGGTTGAAGAATTAGATACCAAGAGCTCTCCTTTGGATGATGATGAAACAATTGGAATTTTTGGTGCTGTTCCCCAAGGTGCTGTTGGTTCTGTTGAAGATTTTGAAGTTCAATGGTTCTATTCTGATTTTGAATTACCAACTTCGAATGTCACTTTTGACATTGGTGATGCTGACTCTTTGCCATTAGTTGTCTTAGCTTACAATTACAATGGATTCTCCACCAGTATTTTTGATGCTGTTAAAAACAGTAATGATATCAAAGGTTTTGTCTTTGTTACTTCTGGTGGTCAACTTGGTTCTGATGTTTCTAGCTCATTGGAAGAATTAGCTGACTCAATCCCAGTTGTTGTTGCAAGTAGTGCCACTTCAGGTTATGTGTCACCAAAAACTGTTGGTTCCAAAGCCATTGCTGCTGGAGTATTGGATCCAGTCAAAGCTAGATTATTGTTGCAAGTTTCTTTGGCTTCTAATTTCTCTAATGAAGAGATCCAAAATGTTTTCAAGAATGTTTATGGAGGAAGCAGCAGCAGCAGCTCCCACTAATTGTGTTTTACATTGATACCCATGTTTTTTTTATTTTAATTCTTAATGAGTTCCACTACGTTGTGATTTCACTTCAAAATGATGATAATTTTATAATTGTATATGCTTGAAAGTAACGAAAAAAAAAGGTTAATTTAAGTATGAAACGTTGATGTAGTATCCTATTTCTTTCCTAAGTTCAACCATTTTGGTACAGATTTCCCACCAGCGTTAGTTTTATTTGTAAATGACGATGTTTTATTACTACTTTTCTGTATAACACCATTTTGAATTTTATTAGCAAAAGTTTCTGCTTCTTTTTCTGGTTGTGAATCAGCGTGATCCATTTTAACGTCTTCTGCTTCACTGATATCTTTTGCCAATTGAATAAATTCTGGTTTCAAATTGATTTCATTTGAACTTTTCAGTAGAATCAAATTTCTTGATGAAAAATAATTTAATAAAGATGATCCATCATTTGGAATTGGCTGTGGTGGATAAGGAATAGCTAATTGAAAATCCGAGTTGTTGGTTAAGCACTCAGAAACTTGATTGTATAAGTCAGTGGTGGTTTCTATCGGTTTAAAATTGGTTTGTAAAGTTGTATTATTTGGAAGTTTCACTCTAATTTCAATGTTTTTAATCTCATGTTTTTTAGATTCAAGTCTGATCTTACGTTGTTTAGCGGTTTCGTGTGCTCGCTGTGCTAAGATGCTTTGATAATGCTGTGCTTGAGAAACCGTGACTTCATAATCTTCGTCTTTTGATTCACCTGGTTGAATTGGTGTTTCTGGAGCTTTGTAAACGTAAAAATGTTTTGGAGGCGGTGGAGATGGTGATTGTTCCTTCACTGGTTCTGTTTTTTCAGAAATTGTTACTGGATCAGCAATGACTGGTTGTGTTGGTTCTTGTGTCATTTCAAAATCTTTTTCTGTTTCTTCAACAGCTTTAGTTGGCTCTAATTTAGATTGAGCTGGTATTTCTTCATTCTTCACTTTTTCTGTCGTCTTCTCATTAATGATTTTTTCACTAGGTTTCACCACAGGCTTCTCGACAACTTTTTCAACTGGCTGTACAGGTTTCACTTCAACTTTATTAAAACTTAGTCTTAAAACATTATTATTTTCCACACCAACTTGCCCCAAAGTTAAATTTCCAAATTCTGGTTCATTAATCAATCTTGTAACCACTTGAAACTTCAAATTGAAACCTTGACCAACAATATCCATCCCCAATTCCTCAGCAACAACTTCACAAACTTGACTTAAAGTTAAAGTAGACTTGAATTTTTTAACAAACGCCATTTTCTCAGGATTTGGTGAATTTATCAACTGGATCTTCAAATTTAGTTCTTGTTCACCACCACCAGCTACTTTCTTCAATTGTAGTTTAGCTCCATTGGGCAAATTAGCGAGTCTCAATGGCAAAGAATTCGATAATTTTGTATTGTTGTGGAAAAGTGCAAAAGACACTGCATTTTCAAGCTGGAAAGCCTTGGAAGCATCATTCAAAATCTCGCTGATCTGTTTGTTCGGCGTGGTCTTCACTTTCACTGTTCTGCTGCCGAACTGAACGGAAATCGAGCTCATTTTGCAGTTTGTTTTGATTCTGATTTTAGTTATAAAATAATTTCGGTGGCAATTTTTGATTTCAATTTCAATTATCAGTCACGATAAATTCATGAATCAAAATTTAGACAGTTTGAAGAACAACAAAATGCTCGAGAAACTGCCCATTGAGATCTTGTTGCAAATAACACAGCTGCTGGAATGCCTCGACGTTGTTAGACTGGGTTTTACAAGCTCGAAATTACACGATTTGGTGACCAAAATAGTCGTGTCGATAAGCGACAGAGATTTCAAAATACCGTCGTTGTCTCAGAACAATTATCAATACATCGTGTTCAAATACTCCGGGATAGAACCAGACAAGACACCAGTGCAGTATTTGGAGAAACTATCCTGTGTACCCAATGCCTCAGTGGTGATTGTTTATCTTAACAAGAACGCATCGGTGAAATCAGCATTGGTTTCTAGTGTCTCCAATCCAAATTATATATTCCCACCATGTGTCAATAAGATTAAGAGCTCGATATATGTTGGTGATGCAGAATTGGGACTCACAAAACGATCAGACTCTTTAAGATTGTTTGGTCATACTCATTATTTCAAGACCATTAAAGTTCTGCCTCCGTTATATGTGCTACCGATAACTGGCACTGATTTCAGGATTATTTCCAAAAGTATTGAGACGCTGGATAGTGTCAATACTTTGAAGATACGATCGAACGTCCATAAACTTGATGATATTTCCAATTATAATTTTTTACAAAATTCAAAATTACCTGAACTTAGACACGTTAAGAAATGTTGTATTGAAAGTGGAAGAACTTTAAAAATGTTTGAGAGTTTCCAAAAATTGAAGACTTTGAGTGTTGATTCTAGTTATTCTGATTACATTGAACATTTCCCAAGACTCGAGTTCATTCAGCAAAATGTCAAGCTAACCACAACATTGAATAACTTAACAAGTTTAGAAATTGAAGGTAATTCTATTCATTTGAACAATATTATAGCACCACAATTGACTGACTTGAAAATCTCTATTCATGGTTATGGAAACACACATACTTTTGAAGAAACAATCAATCTTGATAACATCAATTTCACACGTTTACAAAATTTATCCATAACGACCTCGAATATTGACACGGGATTAACATACATTTTATCCAAATTACAAGTTGTGGAACAACTAGAATCATTGAAAATTGCCACATCAACATTATCATCATTATCAAAACTTGAAATTTTCCAATTTACAAATTTACAAAAATTATCAATTAATTCATATATCGTATCAGAACCAAATTATCAACCACATCCACTAAATTTACATATCCCAATTTTAGAAGAGTTAGATATTTCAAAACTTCGTAAAAGTGAAGTTTTCTTTTTAAATGATAACACACGATATCTAAATTTAAAGAAATTTTCATTCAAGATTAAATTGAAAGAAGATTCTCAAGTTTTCCAAATAACCGAGTTTAATTTCCCTAAATTAGAATGTTTGACTGTCGAGTTAAGTAATAAACTGGGGATGTTTTTAGGTGGAGAAATTGAATTATCGATTTATTTAAATTTACGGAAATTATTTATTCATCAAGATTTATTGAAATTATTGGACCAGGAAAGTTTGAAATATTTGGAAAAGACTAATATAATTGTCTTGAATGAGTAGTATAGTATATGTATATATATATATATATATACGTTGATGAACTATAATGAATAAATAAATGAAAATATGAATGAAATGACTGGAATGACTAAAATGTATCATGTGTATACCTCCTGTATATGAGTTCTTTTTTGTTTTTGTTTTTTTTTTATAATGCTGAATTATGAAGTAATTGTTCGTATTTTTGAGTCCAATGAAACCTAAACCAATTCTCTAAATCACCTTGAGATAAATTTGCCACATCATAAGTATGATTTGATACATTGAAAAATGAATTAAATTCGAATTTATGAGTTTTTTTATTAATAACCCCAATTTGAAACAAATGTTCAATGATTTGTGGGTTTTGCCAACTTAAATTATATCGATTTAACAATTCTTTGTGTGGATTAGTTGGAGGCGATGAATTTAATAATTTGAAATATGTTGGGTTATTTTTCAATTGATAAAAAATATTTGAAATTTTTAATGACATGAAGTATGGTAAATTTGGTTGTAATGAATTTAAATTGAAAGATTTACTTTTCAATGAATTTGTAATCTCTGAGAAATATAAGTAGGTTTGTGATGAAATGAAAATATAACTGTTTAGATTGGCAAATTTATTGAATAATAACATATCATTTTCATCGATATCAAAATCTGCTAAATCTGACATTTGGAAAAATTGAATTATTTTATCATCAGTTGGTTTTTTCTCTGTATTAATGATATTTTGAGTGTTATTATTTGTATTAAAAATTGAAATTGCAATATGAAATTTTGCCTCCGAGGTGATTGATTCAGCTAAAATTCCAAATATTAAAGCACCTGCTCTATTCATTGCTTTGAGGACATGGTCTAACACTAAATAACTTGATTGTAAAATGACATAGATGACTGAACCATTATCATTCGCGTTCGATAATTTTTTCTGTAAAACTTGGAAAAATCTCGAGATAATTGATAAAATTAAGAATGCATATTTGGTTGCCAAAATTTTGAAATTTAAGTTCCCAGTTCTTCTGAACAGTAAATGATATATTGATTGGATTAATGAATAAGTTGATAATCTAATGGAAATTGATTGCATAAATTGTAAATGAGTTGAGATTTGTTTGTCTGTTACTAACTCATAATTTTCAAAATGAGATCTAAAATCATTTGATAATGGGTTGAATTCTTTATGGATCATTTTTTGTAACTGTTTAATGTTTGCTAAAATTTTTGGTATAAAATCTGATAATTTATCGTTTTCAAAAGATAACGTGTTGTTATAGATTTCATTTAATTTTCTCAAGATTTCATTATTGAAATTTGGATGAATCAAGATTTCATTTGAATTGATTGCAGTTTTAATACCCAGTTCTCTAGATTCCATAAGATCAGCGTAACAAAGAAAATACCAAATAGATTTCAAGCTTGTTATTAAATTTGGATCGTGATTAGAATATAATCTATCAATATCCAGGTGTAAATTAAAACATCTTGAAATATTTATTAGCACTCTAATTGTCATTAAAACTTTAGTTGGTGAAGAATTATCATGGATGAAGTTTGGCAGATATAAAGTATAACTTAAAAATAAGACAAATCCTGCAATTGTTTGATGGAAAAGAGTTAAATCTGTTCCTGCGGTGTTCAAATTTGCCATTAAATTCAAATCCAAGAATATGGCAGTGTATTGATTTAATTTTAAAACGTTGAAGAAACTTTTCGGGTATAAGACATCATCCAGCATAAAGACAGAGTAGCAAATCAAGGGCATTGCTAATGCAATAATGGAGATATCTGTGATATCATTAATTTCAAAATGAACTTTATCATTTGATCCTAATTTGAAGACTTTATTGAAGCTTGATCTAAAGGAGTTTTCAGCAATTTGAAGAAAAACAGTTGTTTTCAGATGATTAGTTATAAAGAATCTTTCAATTAATTCAATGATAATTGAATAAGGTGGTAAGATTTTAATTAATTCTGGGATGATTCTATTTACTAGGTTCATCCAAGATGGTGTTGTTCCAAGTTGATCTGATTTTTTGAAATGATGTAAAAACAGTTCATCTTTGAATTCTTCCAAGACATCATCATCGTAATGGGATATTAGATGAGATATACTAGTTGTCTTAATTGCCGGAGGGTCGATTTGTGACAATTGATCAGATTTCATAATGATTTGATTGATGTAATGTTGGATTTCAAAAATGTCTGGTTCCATAATCAGTGTTGAGTAAAAAGACAATGGGCCATACCGTATTCTCCAGCCAGCTCCTTGATTGAACCCATCAACTTGATACTCTTTTTGTTGAAGGGAAGCGATTTCTTGTGATTGCTTTTTTTTCAAATCTTGATATTCTTTCATCAAAGCAGCGTGTTTCTCTCTTTCCAAGTTTAATGTATAGCTTGAGTTCTTCGACTTGAGACCCACACGGACATGGGAATAGACACATAGGTCCTGTGGGATGTTGAGGAGCTGGCAACTATTGCAAATCGGCACGAGTTTATCACACTTCTTTCTGCGCAGTCTGCAAGCTATACAAGAAGCGTGTGCCAGAGACTCGTTGTTGTTTGGGTTGAACGCCAGCTGCATCTTGTTCTTGTTCTCTTATACTTCTTCTCTTCAGCTAGTTGCTGTTGTGGGTTGTTGTTTATAACAGAGAATCAGAGCTGGGAGTGTTAGATATTTAAATTTATACAGAATTGAGAAGTTTATTATGGAACAAGAATCAAGATCCACTAGGACGGACGTGAGGTGTGCTGCGAGCATGTAGCGGTAGGCGGCAGAACTGAGCTGGCGACTGGAGGACGTTGCAGTGCGTGTGTGTGCGCCGGCAACTGGCCCAACAAGCAGCGGTGGGCATCAGCGCTGTTTTGCTCTGAATTGCTGGATTGTTTTACAGTGGATTTACAATTTTACAACTGTACACTGGTCAGTGGTGACTGTACGTAACTATTGTAATGGCTGAAACGGTTAAATGGCTGCTGGGTTTACAGTGTGCAGTCCTTAGTTTCAGCCTTCAAAGTTCAGACATAAACTTTTCCAAAGAGAGAAAGAGAAAGATTAAGTAATGATTAATAAATCTAGCATCAGAAGGTTATTATTATGTATTGGTAGAAGAGCAACGGCTGATAAAGCTACAGCTCAGTTACATTCACATCATAATATGCAGTATCATCATTAAGTATTACAACACACTATGTAACTCATTTCTTTGGTCCAAATAATGGCTCTCCAATGTTCTTACCTCTCAACTTCACTCCCAATGCTCTTTCCAATTTACCCAACAGCTGCTGGTTTGGGATGGCTCTACCACCCTCATAGTCATTGATCACATTTGGCTTCTCATTGACTTTAGTGGCCAATTCCTTTTGAGTCATCTTCTTTTCTGCGCGAACTCTGGCAATGGTTTTACCCACTGAAGCATCAATCTTCTTTGGGGCCACAATATCGGTTTCTCTGTCAACTTTGGTCAATCTCTGTCCTTCAACGTCATTGGATCTGTTGCCTCCACCACCGTATTTCTTGTCAACTGATAAAACCGAGCCTGTTCTTCTAGCTTCGTTGATTTGTGCTTGGGTTCTGGCAACATTGGCTCTTGGACCACCTCCACCAACTCTGGCCTTGGATCCGATAATCGTAACTGAGTCCCAATCTGACATCTTTGCTTTCTTCTGTGTTTCTGTTTCTGTTTCTGTTTCTCTTTCCTGCTAGTCGTAAGACTGTTAACTTGTTGTTGCTTCAAATGAAGTGAATTGCCACTTTATTTCAAATAGTGAGAAATGTCGAGAACTTTTCTGGAAATTCACAGCTGTTTACCCGGACTTTAGCAGTATAATTCACAATTCACAGTACAAATTAGCCTATTTCAATACACATTAACATCTACCTGTAGCTTAAATATATTCCACACAGTCATACCAGCTAGTACCATCTTTCAAACTGCTTTTAATCCACTTTCTTCTATGTATTTTTGTCTGAATTCAATAGCTCATCGCACGGTACGGCCACACCACATACAAATAATTTTTTTTTTTTTTTCCTTCACCAGCTGCTATATTATTTCGAAGTTTCAATTCACATAGCTACCAAAAGCTGTTAATTTAAAGCTCTTCCTCCAAATGTCACAGCTAGCTGAGTTGAAAGAAGTTAGTGTTGAAATATCCGTTTAGTTCTTTTATCATCTTTAATAACATTTTTTTTTTTAGCTCGTTGAATTCTTACATTCACCTCAAGCTCCAATAAGAACAGTTGCTTTAGGTCATTTAGTTGGTTACACCACTGGTGAATATGCCACCATTTTCACACAAGATGACTATACACCAATCAGGGATTTGAAAAATCTAACTAAAGAATCAGGGAAAACTATTGTTCAACAATCCCTAACTTGTCTTGCGAATTTATGTGAAAATTTAACTGTTAGAGATTTAATTGCCAATGATGATGAATTTGTTAAATCTTTAATTAAGGGAATATTGGATCCAACTAATAGAAACGCTGAAATCTCCACCATCTTGTTGACAAATATCTCTAAAACTGATAAAATTATTAAAATCTTGGATTATTCATTTCCAGAAATGATATCATCAAAGGAAATCAACATTGACTCAAAATTATACTCAAGTTCTAACGCGATGGATTGTTTAGTTGATTTATTTGTGAAAGGTTATGATAGAATTTTAAATAAATTCGCTAATTATGATTATTTAGCTTGTTTTTTCCAAGATATCTCAAGATTTAAGAAAGGCCGTCAATATTTTGTCACTAAACAATCTTATGATAATATCGTTCCAATTTCCAAATTGTTGGTCTTTACGGAAAAATATGATTCAAATATTAGAAGAGAAGCTGTCGCATCAACTATCAAAAATTCATTATTTGATTTAGATTCTCATATGTTTTTATTAACTGATGAATCGGTTAATTTATTACCTTACTTGTTATTACCAATCGTCTCTTCAAAAGATTCAGAATTAGATGAAGATGAATTGTTTAATTTACCTGATGAATTACAATTTTTACCAGATGATAAAATTAGAGATCCAAAACCTGAAATTATTATAATACATTTGGAAAGTTTATTATTGTTATGTTCAACAAAACAAGTTCGGGAATACTTAAGAGAAAAATCAGTGTACCCGTTAATTAGAGAATTACATAAAAATGTGGAAAATGAAGAAATCGCTGAATTATGTGAAAGAATTGTTCAAATGTTAATGAGAGATGAAGACCCAAATAATAAAATTGAAAGATTGCCTGATATCAAGCATGAAGATGAAGGAGATTATGAAAGTGATGGTGATGAGGAAATTTTGGAAGTTTTGTAATATAACTAAAGCTGTCTTTGTTTTTACCTTGACGTATTTAGATGAATAAATAATTTGTTAATAATTTACTGTATCGGCAATTGAATCTGTTTCACTTTATTCAATTCCACAACCCACTTTTGTACATACATACATACATACATACTGCTAGTCCATCACCTCATTCCACTTCATTCATAAACTCTTGATCAAAGTGAAACTACGAATTTTTCACTTTCAACATGCTAAATTTTAAATTCCCACTATGATCCATTTATTTAGGTACCAACGTCGTCCAAGACGTAACTTTATCCTTGAATCATGAATACCTTTTAGATCCGTTTTCATCCTTAAATTACCGTCATGCCCCATATGTAATCAACAATATTCTCACTACTATGATGTATATTGTAACACATCCAAATAAATCCTAAAATTGCTGATCTATGTGTCATAACATCAATTGATCAACATTTAATTTATTACCAGTTCAAATCAATTTTCTGAAATTCCCGTCTAGAATCCTAGATTCTACTGTCATACATTCTCTCAAACGGTTGAATATGTAATTGGTTAAATTAAAAAGTGTTCAAAATCATACATGACGCCCTTAAGCGCCAATTTCAGTTAATGTCAAAAATTAACGATCAGGACCTGACGTTGTGTCCGGAAACACAGATCTTCAAGACTCATCAAATGATGTCTTCTGTTCGACTTCTAGGCTGTGATCATATTTTGTACATGAGATTGAATTAACAAGAGTGGTGAAATGTAGTTAGATGTGACATGTGAAATTGATATCACAATCGGGTACCGTTGCACTGGGCAGTGGGTACATTGATGATTAATACACCAGCATGGGTTTCACGGATTAATATATCAAAATATTTATTACGAACTTCTCTGTATATACTATAAACTACTACAAATCATGAAATTAATAATAAGAATTTAACAAGAGCTTTATCTTATTGAATAAAATGTTAGTTAAATATGTAGTATATTGTACTTCATTTCAAAACCAAAAAACCTCCTTCACTTTTACACAGTTTTTTACATAATGTTTTAATTCTATTTCTATTATCTGGATGTTGTGCTAACCTCAATTTTAATTTTAAGATTAAATCTTTTGGTGTAACTTTTTGATTTTGAACTATATTAACTATATCTTGTTCATTTAATAATTTAGGATCTTCCACTGTTGTTGTTGTTGTTATATCTGTTGATGATATTCCTGTATTATTAGATTCAATGGTCATAACTGTATCTTCTTGTTTGACTATTGGAGATGATGAACTATCACTTAAAACACTGGTATTTCTAATATTATTCTCATCATCGTTTTCAAGTTTAACTCTTTTAATGTTTGCTCTATCATCATTGGATTTCAATGCTTCACGTTTCTTATTATTTGGATTCCAATCACCTTTAGGAAATTTCATTAAAAATGATGGTAAACCTTTTAAAACAACCATACCAACTGGATTATTAACTGCCAAAACTTTGATTTTCTTAACTGATGGTGTTGGTGATTTAGATGATTTATTTGATGTCGTCACTTTAATATCTGGTAGTTTTGAATCATTTAACATTTCTTCATCTTCATCTGATTTAAAAACTTCTTCAATATCTGATTGTGATAAATATGGATTTTCTTCTTCTTCATCATCTGAATCATACATCCCTGTCATATCAGTTTTAATCAACGCTTTACGTAATTTAGCTCCGGCTTTATCAACTTTTCTTGTTTCAAATAAATCATCAATATCATCATCTGCATTATCATCATCTCTTAACCCTAAGGCATTTGCAGTTCTCATTTCCTTTTTCATTCTACGTTCATTTTCTTTATTCTCTTCTTCATCTCCTTCCATTAATGGGGCTTCTTCATCATCTGCAAAATCTTCTTCAAAATCCAAATCATCATTATCGGAATCTCGTTCACCTCTATCATTTTCATTACTTCCTGTTCCAACAACGGTTTTCAATTTTTGCTTTGTACGTTCATATCTAGTCAATTTCTGTTCTTCTGGCTCTAAATGTTTCATTAACCAACGTGGTAATGACGTTTTATTCTCCATTCTTGCCTCTGCTTCTTCTAAAGTTAGTGTAGAATATTTATTTCTTGGTGTGAATTTATAAACTTTTTCAGCTGGAATCAATTTAAACTCTTTTTTATCTTCATCTAATTCTAGTAGGACAAATGCCTCTGATTGTGCAGCTTCATAATTACCAACCCAAGTGTTCTTACCATCATAATCTTCCAAAACCCATGGATAATATTCTTCATATCTCAATTTTTTGGTATCTTCATCAATGGCCTTTAATTGTCTAGTTTTCTTCTTGAAAGGGTTCTTACTTTTCCTGGCACCCCCATCTGGCGCAACATGTTGTAATAATTTCTGTTGTCTTTCTAATCTTTTTTGTTCTTCACTTTTAGTTTCTGGTGCAATTTTCTTCAATTCTTCTTCTGTTAAAGGTCTATTAAATTCATCATTTACACCTTGAGATGCTTCCTTTTTAAGAAATTCTTGTTCTTCTTGATATTTTCTTTCTTGAATCTCCTTTTGACGTTGTTCAATTTCAGCTCTTGTTAATTGATACTGCAAATTTTTGGTTTCTTTACGATGCAATCTAATAGGTTTAGTGAACTGAGTGGTTGGATCAACAATCTGTTTACTATGTAGTTTCAATACGTGTGTTCTGACACCTTCTAACTCTGCTTGAGTTGGTAATCGAAGTGAATAAGATTTATAATCATTTGGACTGTCAGCAAGTTGTTGTTGTCCTTGGAGAGAGCGTCCTGGGATCCCTCTTGTTGCACCTTCACGTTTAACCTCTTTCTTGATGAACATGTTGCGCTGCGGCGCACGCAGTGGATTGGACATGCTGAATAACAGGCTGTCTCAACTATGTAGTTGCAGTTGAATTTTTGCAATACTTGTAAATATTTTGGAAATTTCAATACATAATTTTTGTTTTTATTTTCATTTTCGAAATTCTTGCTGAAATTTGAATGAATTTTGATGATTTGGAGAGAATTTAAGGGAAACTTGAGAAGCTGTTGAGACGTTTCAGAGTACAGATGAAATGACTACAACAGTTTATTTAATTACAATTTTGAATTATCTAAAATGATGAAGTATTTGATCGTTTATGAATTATAAATTATAGTGAATTTTGAACAATTGAATTCTACCTTTCTTATATGTCCATTTTTTGATCTGATAAGTAATGCTGCAGCCATCTTATCACTTTCACTACTACTACTACTACTCTACTATACTACTACTACCATCATTTATCTACCATTGAACCACCTCAATTCACTGTAGAGCTAGCTGTGCTCAGAATTACGCTACACAATTCCACAACTTACGCACCTTGTCCGCCTAAACTTTCCTCAAATGTTCGACTCATCAATCAGTCAACGAAACTTTTCGAGGTTTTTTTTTCCAGTTATATGTGTGTGAGAAAATATTAATTTAATTACAACTTTCCAATATTCCAACGCTTTCAACTGCTCGTTGTTCTTCACACTCACTTTCAGAACTTCCACCAGAACACACTCAGCAACATGTCTGAAACTATCACCGACCCAAAGGAACAATACGACCTTATCACCAAGAACTTGCAAGAAGTTCTTAACGCTCAAATCATCAAAGATGTCTTAGAAAAAGAAAAACGTCCTTTGAAAATCTACTGGGGTACTGCTCCAACTGGTAGACCTCATTGTGGTTATTTCGTTCCAATGACCAAATTGGCACATTTCTTAAAAGCTGGTTGTGAAGTCATCGTCCTATTAGCTGATTTACATGCTTTCTTGGATAACATGAAAGCTTCTTTGGAAACTGTTAAATACAGAGCCACCTATTATGAAAAAGTTGTTAAGGCCATCTTAGTGTCAATCAATGTCCCAGTGGAAAAATTGAAATTTGTTGTTGGTTCTTCTTATCAGTTAACTGAAAAATATACTTTGGATATATTCCGTTTATCAAACATTGTTTCTCAAAACGATGCTAAACGTGCAGGTGCAGATGTCGTTAAACAAGTCGCTAACCCATTATTAAGTGGTTTGATTTACCCATTGATGCAAGCATTAGATGAAGAACATCTAGGTGTTGATGTTCAATTCGGTGGTGTTGATCAACGTAAAATTTTTGTTTTAGCTGAAGAAAATTTGGAATCTATTGGTTACAAGAAAAGAGCTCATTTAATGAACCCAATGGTTCCAGGTTTGACCCAAGGTGGTAAAATGTCTGCTTCTGATCCAAACTCTAAAATCGATATCTTGGAAGAACCAAAACAAGTTAAAAAGAAAATCAACACTGCTTTTTGTGCTCCAGGTGTTGTTGAAGATAATGGGTTATTATCTTTTATTCAGTATGTTTTAATTCCAATCTCTGAATTGAAAGATGGTGCCGGTAAATTTACATTCCCAATTGATCGTCCAGAAAAATTCGGAGGTCCAATCACTTATACTTCATTAGAAGATATAATTAAAGATTTCAAAGAAGAAAAATTAGCTCCACCAGATTTGAAAACAGGTGTTGCTGATGCAATTAATGTTCTTTTGGCTCCAATCCGTGAAGCTTATTCTAAAGATTTAGAATTCCAAGAAGCTGATAAAAAAGGTTACCCACCTCCAGTTGTTGAAGTTAAAAAGAAGAAAGTTAAGAAGGATAAAGGTTCTCGTTACCCAGGTGGTGCTGCTCCAGCAGCTACAGATGCTGCTGTTGAAGCTACCGCTGAACAATTAAAAGAAACTTCTTTAGAAGAATCTAAATAATTGAATTCAAAGGAACTTTTTTTTAATGCTTGAGTCTACGTAGAATTAGTTAAATACAAGTTTGTTCATTAAAAAAATTCATTAAAGTTTCATAAAGTATCCCATCCTCCAATATCTGGACCAAATTGATCAATCTTTCTTGAAATCAGAGTTGGTATATCACTCATCAGCCATTTTTGTCTAATAAATTGTTCATACAGGGATTCATCTAAGATCAATATTTGTGATTGTTTACTATCTGTTTTGAATTCTCCATGTGGAGTTAAATATGGCGTAGGAATGAACGATCCCAAATCCTTATATAACAACAGAATTGATCCATGTTTGGGTAATAAAAACATCCCATAATCACTCAAACATTCTTCTAAAAAATGCTGAGTACATTCTCCTTTACTTTGAGCTTGTGATTGTTTCTGTAAATTCTTGAACTGCCCACAGAATAAACACAACGCAGGATCAAAAGTGGATAATGATTTGTAATTTACTTGTGGGTACAGAATTTTGGTGAACAGATTGTCTATTCTCTTTGGTAGTCTTATCAAACTTATTATTCCACAATAATTCAAAGACGAAAACTGAATCTTATTTTCTGTAGTTGTTGTATAATCAATAAACCGTTGTAAAATCATATTTTCACTGGATCCAAATGTGTACATTAATTTTATCATTTCCATAACTGTTGGTAAGTTTAAAAGTTTTGCAACTCTTGAACTCTCTAATTCATCAATTTCATTCCCATTTTCGATACTATCTAATTTGGAAGTATCTCCTGCAGCACAAACTCCATAAATGAGCAGCTTTCTTAAAAATGGTAAAGTTGCACGAATCATTATGCTAATGAAAACTGGTATGAATCTTCTATCTTCAACAGTTCTATCAGATAAATTATCAAAGACGGGATGAGTATTTCTCAATTGATCAATTATTTGTGACATACAGTTGGTAACTTCAGGTTCAACTTTGATGATTGGAATATCAAATAATGAAATGATTCCTCCTTCAAATAGTCCATCATTTAATTGGCATAACAATGTAGACAGTGTTTGTAAAAAATTGTAAAAATAACAAACTCTGTAAATACTGTAGTTTGAAACTTGCTGTAATGGAAGACATGAAATATAATACTCAAAAAAATCTGCGTCTTCAATTATATTAAAAACCTGGTCACAGGATAAAAGCTTTAATCTCATTAACAATTCTTGACCAGTTTTCACTTGGTACTGGTTATTTTCTGACCCCAACTCTTGTCCTTTGGTAACTGAAAGTAAAAGCAGTCTCTTAAATTCAATGAACGTTTTAAGATTAGCCATTAATTGAGGAGTTATATTACTAGTAACCAGCCCAGTAGAAGTTTTAACACCTCTAAATGCAATTTCAAGCCCAGAAATAGTATTTGATAGTAACTTATCCAAACAGTTACCAATAGGTGGCTCGTCAATGACAGCTAAGATTCTTTCAGGAACCAACTTACTTGCGGTTCTGGCCGCTATATCTCCAATCTCCATAGTGTAATCATTAAATGGTTCTTCCAATAAAGTTTTGAACAGGGGTTTCAATTGTGGTATTAATTCTTCAATACAATCATCAACGGCATCATAAACTTTGTCTTCTAAAATTACATTACCAACCTTTAAACTATTAAAAACTTCAAGCAGTGATTTGGTTGGTGGTTTAGCAAAATCTTCAAATTTCAAGTCATTTCTGTCTTTAACCACAGGAATCAAAACAGTACCAATAGATTTACAAAGTGGACACAAAAATTCCTTATTTCCAAAATTTTCAACCACTGTTTTAGTAATTTGCAAGTACCTTGGGATTGATGATTGAACCAATGCTTGATAACATGAATAATGCATACCATGACCACATCCTGATAAAACATGTTTGAAATCTATACTGTCAGCAGAATGATGAGGAAAAACAGGACCAATAACAAAATCTTTTTCAACTTGGTCGAATTTTTTGTTGATATCACCATTTATATCAATTTTACTTGGATCATCCATTTTATTGTCATCTGAGAATGCTTTAGCTGTCCAATAATTATCATTAAATGGAATTTTTCTTGAGCAATGATTTGGTGCAACATATGCAATTATTCCAAAACAATCATTATCATTATTTGGCATCTTACACAGAATACACTCTTCACGAGGATAATCGTATCCTGAATCAGTGGTGTCATTGGTTTGAGCACTTGAGCTTGTCAGTGGACAAGTTTCAGTTGTGTCATCCATTTGAACATCATCATCTTTAGTTTCAACTTTTGGTTCTGTTGTTGATGGCTGTGGTGATGAACGTGATTCATGATCTGCAACAAATCTTGTTTGTTTCTTCTTAAACTTTGCCATAATCTTTTCAGCTCTTTCTTTTGCCAATCTTTTCTTACGATCAAACTCACTTTCCCCTTTACATGGATTATCGCAACCAGCTGAGTTAGAACCAAATGCTAGTTTCGGATCAAAATTCATAACCTGTTCTTGTAAGATTGTTTCAACTTGACAATTTCTATTCTTTAAACATTTAAAGATGGCTTTGATCTTGGAGTGATGTGTTTCATATGTGGAATCTTCAAGAAATTTCCACATAATTGCACCAGCACTCTCATAATAAAATGGTTCATTATGATCATTCGATGAACTCGTTTCAGAGAAAAGATTCTCGCAAAACTTCAGAACATATGATAGTTCATAGTTTTCCAAAGCAATATGGATCAGGTGTAAAGTATAATCCAAAGTAGTATCAGTGGTTCTCAACTTATCTGAATCAATAAATTTCAGTGTGCTTGTAATAAACTGCATGAAAATCTTTGAAGTTGTAATTTTGAAAAGATTTCTCAAAGGAGTTCCACTCAAGTTGTGCAACAAAGGTTTAATGTAACCACTCAATTTGTCACCTCCTGTTTCTTTAATCATCAAATTTTTAACTAAAGTTTGAGCTTCATACCGTCTGGTAGCATTATATTGTAAATAATAAGGATCAACTTGCTTAAAATATTCATCTTTCAATTTGTAGACACCAGTACCTGTAGATAAACCTTTCAATGGAATAAAATCAGCAACTCTATTCAATATCAGATCAAATATTTTTTCATTACATAAGAAATCTGGGATTGCAGCACTCAATTTAGAGAAACTTCCTGAACCAAAACACAATGTCTGAATTATTGCTTGAGAAATTCTATGAGCAATAATTTCATCAGAGTTGTATAAAACATAACTAGTTTCAGTGAACATTGTAATGAAAAAAAACAAACAATCTTCAACCATTAGTAATAATTTATCACTAGCATAATCGTCCCGATTTAAAAAATCTTCTTGAAGCCAAGGAAGTAAGGACCAACGACTAAAAACTGAGCATAAGAAAAATTTTGAGTCTGAGTTACTAGCCATATATTGCAAGGCAAACAAGTCTCTTTTAAAACCAGTTTCTCTAATACCACTTTTTCGATAAGCATCCATTTGAGATTTAACACTTGAACCATTTCTAACCCATAATTTATTTTTGATTTGTGCTGATAGCACCATGGCTCTTAAAGGGTATTCAAGAAAATAAATCTCAAGTCTTTTTCTCATAATTGGATCAAAATTTGCAAAAATATCTGTTTTACAATTTGCATATTGAATTATCCATGTGATATAAGCATTGATTGGATGTATCAAACTAACGGTTCCAATATGGACTTTGAACATGATTGTTTCTTGCAAACCTTCAACAGTCTCTAAGATTTCTGTATCCAATGGGAAGAAATCATTTCGATAATGCATATGAGTTTCGTCATAAGCATTTGAAAATTCCAAGGAGTTTAATCTTTTTAATGGAACAGATAATAGTGATATTGCTTTTTGTTCATCATGACAATGATAAAATGCTCTAGCTCCCATTTCTGATAGAGTTGCGATAACTGAATAAATGTTGAAATATAGCCCGTAATCATTATTCTCATATTGAACATGTTCAAGAAGTTCTCTTTTCAACGTTGGTTTCCCTTGGAATAATTCCAAAATATCAGTGACTTGACCCATAAAATTTTCAGTTAAAGTCAGGTCAAAATTTCTTGTCTTGGACAGGATACAACAAATATCAAAAAACACTTGACCCATTTTTCTATTCTTCAATGCAGTCATGGAAAGAGGTCGACCTTCCGAAGGATTTATATCACAAGGTCTTAAAATCTGGAGAGTGGTTAAATAACTATAAGAAGCTGCAAGTAATCTTGTTAAATCACCATGTTCTCCTATCAATGTGGCATTTGACGGAGGTGTTAAAACTTGACATGTTAAGCTTGTCATGCAACTAGTTTCTGGTTCTGAATCATAGAAAAAAAATAACTCTAACAATATTGGATAAATATCCATGTATTGCGCACAAACCAGTTTTCTATATCTTTTATTTGTAGTTAAAACAGAGCTTAATAAATTATGAACCTCAATCCTCATACTTTTCCAAAACCTGATATCAAAATACAATAAGTTCTGAAGTCTTGATCCTGTGAAAGAATACTCATTCTCTGAATATATTGAAAAATCAGTGTTGTATTCACATTCTTCTGCAATTTCATATGGAATATTCCAATTTTTGGGGAAAGTTTGCCATTTAGGGTCTTTAGGAAAAGCTGGAGAACCAGCTGAAATTGAAGATGATCTTAAATTTGGTATTTGACCGAGATGTAAATAACCAGGATGTCCATCTTGATTGACACCTGGGGTAACACCACAATTCCACCGACAAGCAAATGCTCTTGTTAAAATATCTCTCACGATGTTGTAATTGCCATATACAGGACCAGTAGATATTTCATTCAACCACTTGACTATTTCAGCAGCTACTTCTTCTCTAAAAAGATCTCTTGCTGATCTAATACAACTTGTCAAGCCAGTGGCTTCGAGAACTTTTTGAGCCTCCAGTAACTCTTCCAGATTGGTTGAACCCATGACTTTTGCTCTACCATTTATGTGAACTTCTTCTGTAACCATCATACCAAATTCTTCTGTTTTACCTGTAGTCAAACAAATTCTATGAACAGCGCTCCGGAAATGTTTGTTGTTATCGTTATAAAGCACCAAATACTCCAAATCTGACATTAAATCTTCACCATAATATTTATCAGTATTCAAGTTGGACAGCATATTCTCGATGACTTTAGTTGGTTTATTCTTTTGTTTCATGAAATTAGCAGCTGACTGGATGGACATAATGTCAACTATATAGTCCAGCAAAATACCAAACGTTTGAAACAAAGAGTCTTTAAAGTCTTGAGGTATCTCACTAGCATCAGTTTCAGTGATCCCACTATAAGCACATTTTGGCATACCTTTCCACAGCTCATCATGTCCACAATCACAAATCCCACCAGTGTCTCTTAAACAAGCTGACACAATCACCTCATGACCAATATGATCTTCTTCTCGGAAGCATCTAGAACATAACCCTGCGGCATCATCCAGCGCACAAGTGATACATCTATGCACAGGCTCACCTCTCATTATCCTTTGGCCACAACTTCTATTTGGATGATGGTAGTTTATACTTTTGGCTCTTTCAAAATAGAAAAAGTTCTTGCTATCAATTGGTGTTCTCTCTGGGAAAACAATCTGTGACCAGACAGTGGGTAGCAAATCTGGATCAACATGTGGGAAAAAGGCACGCTGGTGGACCCCATTGAAGGAAGCAGCAAAAAATAGTGCACGTCGTAGGTCCAATTTGGCAGCATCGCAGAAATCAAAGTTGTGTCTCTTGGGCAGTTCCACGAGAAACTTGCGTAAAAGCTCCTGCTGTTCTTTGAGATTGAGCGCGAATTCCATCTGTGTGTCTCAAAATTTATCAGCAGCGCAACCGTCCTGTTCTTGAGTGTGTTTATCTATACAAACGTCGCGTTGTTTACAGTTGAAACTTCAGCTCATTTTGCCACCAAAATTTATTTTGTGCTGATAAACTAGTGGTAGGGCCACTCTTAGGTTACATTATATTCGTTGATTTCTTAGTGCAATTGAAAGGTTTTGATCAGTTACAAAAAACAGTCAATCAGACAGCTGTTGTTCATCTCCTTCAAACACAAAAGTAAAGTTTTCAACTAACTTCTTTCTAATTAATAATATTTTATTGGAATATCAACTCATATAAATAATAATAAACTTGCAGTGTCTCGACGATCCAAAATAAACAAAAAACAAAAATCAAATCTTTTGTAAATAATTCACAACATTTATAGAACAGCAACAGCAGCGCTTGCCATGATTCCAGACGATTTTGTTCCTCCAGAGGGCGTTCCGCACTGCTACAGAATGTGCGACTCAGCAGAACAGCTTTTCAAGCGACTCGCCGAGTTTGATAACAACAACTCCACCAAAATCGGTTCTGTGGGAAGCAACTTCATCTTTTCTGCAATATATTATGCCATGGCAGACGAGGGCAAGTACTTGGAGCTCTTGTTTCCAGAAGTTGACCCAGAACTGTTTCCTAAGAGCTGGGAAAGCATTGATCAATTGAAAAGACTGAAGCTCATCTCATCAAAGCAAGAGTTCTATAAGCAGTCCAAAGAGTCATACTCCCATTCAGGAAGATCGTGTGGGAGATCGTTCAAAGATGGTGAACCAATTTACCGCTGTGTGGACTGTTCTTTTGACAACACTTGTGTCCTGTGTATTCACTGTTTTAACCATGAGGATCATAAAAACCACCAGGTGTTGGTATCAATTGGGAACGATTCAAGTGGTATTTGCGACTGTGGAGATGATGAAGCATGGGTTAGACCGATAAATTGTAAAGCCTTGAGTAATGATCAGCAAGAGCTGCAGTCTGTTTATAAAACTGATTTAAAATTAGATGACCGTTTGAAACTTGTTATCTTGGAGGTTTTCAAAGTTTTATTAGATTTCATCATACAAGTTATGTCACATCAGGAACAAACAATAGAAACGGTTAAGAATGAGTTGAAGAACTTGATTGGGTTTGGAGACTATATCAAAGTAAAGGATTGTTTGAGAAATGAAATGCATTTTGATTCCTTTGGAACTAACGTTTTTGATTACAAGTATCCCGATACACCAGATGAATATTTGTTGGTGGTTTGGAATGATGAGTTCCATGATTATAGCTCAGCCATTCATGTCATTAAAAAATCGGTTCATTGTTCAGAAAACGAAGCTTCTAGATTGGCAAAAAAGGTAAATGATGATGGTCGTGCCATTTTAAGAAAAACTGATTCAATCTCTAATGATTTCCTAAACTCATATTTTACTGTCAATAAATCAGGTTTAACAGGTACAATCATTTCAACAAAAGACTTTATCAGACAAGAAATGATCCAATCAGTACTAAATTTCTTTGATAAAATTCAAAATGTGGCAAATTTAGAATTTCAATCGATTGTGAGACAGTGTTTAGCTGAAGCATTATGTTCTAATTTTAAACCTAGTGAAGTTTATCAAACTTCGTTTTGGACTTCTTATTTTTCTGATAATTTTAAAAAATATAGTGGTTTGTTAACAGAAGATTGTTTGATTCCTCAACAGATAACTTATGATTTTAATAAACTTATGGATTTCACAGATAATACAGAGGCATTTCACAAACATTTTGAAAAACTAACAACTTTGCAATTCAAAGAATCAATTCCAATGAGATTCAATTTTTTGCTATATTTGGACATCAGATTCTCTAAACCATTAAGGTCACAACTCCATAAAGTTATAATACCTCCATTAGTTTCACACCCTCACTATAAAACGGTTGCAAGTGAACAAGTTGAATTACACTACCCAAACCTTTTGAAAAACTTATACTTATTGGATAGAGAGTCACACCTCAATGTTTTATGCGAAACATCAACTCAATTCTTCACATGTCCTAAAAATGCTACTCGTTGTATTAACAGTGATTTAATCTTAAGTCTTTTGGACTCGGCCATTAAATTGGTTTATGATCTAACAATCACTTCATATGGTGAGATCTCATTTGATCCAAGCGCACTTGACAGACACAACGATTTGACAAGAAGTAAACGTCAAGGTTTCCAAATTTGTATTCGAGATATACAACACATTTTAAGTAAAGCAACTGAATTCCATAATCTGGAATCAATTAAACAGATTTTTTTGAGACTATTTACTTTAATTAGAGTTTTTGATGGTAATTGGAGAATTCTAAGGAAAACTGGTGATCATGTTGAAAATGAATCACACGAATACATTAATTTTTTCAACAATACAATTCAAATCAATACAATCATTAAAGCCATTGGATCAATGAAGTTTAGAGACTCAGTAGCGGTACAGAAATATGCAATACAACCATTAATTCATTTGATGAGAACAAGAAAGATTAGCTATCATCCTGAAGTGATTAAGACGTTCAAAATTATAAAATTCAAAGTATCTGAAGAACAAACTCAACTAATGAATCCATTGAATTCATTAATAGCCAAATTATGTGAGCATCATGTTAAGTCATCATATCAATTATTGGAACTTTTGGAAAATGATTCAAACGGAATTTTACCCATTGCTGATGTTTCACTAAGAAGTTTGGTATTAGCAATCCAAATAAATTCTGGATTTTGGGTTAGAAATGGATCAAATGTTGCACAACAAGCTGCCATATATTCCAGTCATCCAAGTAAGAGTGATTCATTCCGTTATTCTGATATGCAAATGTATCAAATTGCAGTAATAGGATCAAATCCAACGGAAACTTTGATTAATGTTCTTGATCGTTTTGAGATTTTAGATTGGTATTTAGGTAATGACCTTGAAACCGTCTACAAAGAAAGAAAGTTTTTCATAATTGGTGAACTGATTTCACTTCTATATGTTTTGCTCACTGATAGACATAGCTTGCTTGGATTTGAGTCAGAGACTGAAGCAATCAAAAGCAAGTACAAAGAAATGTTGATCAATTATTTATTCCATGAACCTTTGGAATATTCCAAGATTGTCAGCTATTTTGAAGATTTAGCTAAGGAAGAACATCAAACTAAAGATATCTTTGAGGAAATGTTGAATAAAGTTGCTGATTTTGTTCCACCAAGGGGTTTAACTGACGATGGTTTTTATAAATTGAAATCCAAATATTACAAAAAAATTGATCCGTTATGTTTACATGCTCAATTAAGAGATTTCATGGATAATGTTATATCAATTGGTAAACATTTGAAAGCTAGCAATAGCACGTTAACTGAAATTGATGTTACAGTTCCTCAATTAACGCCTATCCCAAATTTCAAAGAATTGGGTCATTTTACAAGAACTTTTGATTTTGCTAAGTTCATCAAAAAAGCATTCCAATTATCTTTTGACCACAAAAATGAATCATTTGTTCCGCAGTTATTACATTTACTTCATGCTATCATTATTGATACTGAACAAACAGGGTATGATGTGAAATTACTGATGAAACCATATGTGGATATTTCAATTTGGTTTGAATTGTTTCCAATTATTAGTTCAAATGATTATTCAAACTACTCAATGAAAAAGACAGAGTTAATCTTAAACTGGTTTATCAAAAATTTTGAAGTTGAAGTTTTCGAAGATTTGAATAGTTCATTCTCCAAAGATGAAGTTGAGAATTTCAGAAATAAATTGAAAAATGAATTTGAAGATGTTAAAGAAAAGAAACGACTGCTTGCTAAAGAACGTCAGAAAAAAATCATGGCTGCTATGTCCAAAAAACAGAAAATTTTTATTGATAAAAATGAGATCCCTGAAAATAGTACTAGTGTTGATACTTCTGACTCCATGATGATCAATCGATCACGTTCTACAACGCCACATTCACAGAATGAAAATGAAAATGACGAAGAAGAAGAAGTTTGTGTCATTTGTCAATCAAAGGCCTCTGATGATAATCAATTGTGTGTTCCTATGTTCCATCAATTTCCTCAGATTTTTAGAGAAATAGATTTTAGATCTTTCAAACAACATTTTGAAAGAGCATTTGTTGATTGGAGAGAAGATCAAGTCAAAGAAGATTCTAGGTATATGGGTCAAGGATTCCCAGTGACATCTTATTCTAAAAAATATGGTATTTTCTCAAGTTGTAATCATGCAGTTCATATCAAATGTCTGGATGATTATCACAACAATAATACCAGAAGATCTGAACTTACAAAGTGCTCATTATGTAAAACTGGATTCAATTGTTTTTTCCCGCTATCTTCCAAAATGGTAACTAATGAAGAAATCATTAAAGATGGATTGAATAAACTAATTGATTTAAATGAAAAATTTGGTTTCAAAACATATTTTAGAAATGAAGAGGATAATAAATTGGCTCTTGGTGAAACCTTGAGAGATTTTTGTGCAACAATTGCACAAGTTGAGATTTCTACAAGGATTCATGGATATGAAGGAATTTATAATTATCTTGAACTTATTCCAGAACAAGTTTTCAAAAAATTGAAAACACTTTTCAAGTCATATAATTTTGAAAAAACATTTGATATGAATAAAACCGTGTTTTTTGAATCAGCGGAGTTTTTAAGTTCAGTTTTATATGAGAAATTAACATATGGTGGTGATTTGAAAAAAATCATTGAGGAGTTTTTAGTTAGGTTCATGATTCAATGTTTATCAACCATGATTGATAATTATAATAAACATCTAGAGTTTAATGAATATGTTAATTCATTGGATGGTAACTTCTCCAAAGATGATGAACATTTTTCCAAATTATTTGTTATAATTTCACTACATTTGGAAACTAAATCAATGTCAGAGAATTATCAAACAACCACTCAATTTGAGAAAATCATAAATTTAAAGAAATTATTAAGTAAAATTTTATTTATTGAAATTCGTAAATTGGTTATATTTACTAAGATTATTGATGAAGATTTCAAGAATTTTGAAATTGATGGTTGTTCAAATGAAGAAAGTTTATTGAATATTTTATTACAATCACTCAATCTTGATAGTTTTGATAATTTGATTGAAAAATGTTTGGAGAATGAAGGTTTAGTTGGTAAATATTGTGAAAATATCTCAATTCCATACCCTGGAGTTATTAAATTAGTTGATTTACCAAAAGTTTTATCATATTTTACCATCAATTCCAATTTTGAAGAAAATGATGATACAGGCTTTGAGAGAAAAATCAGTTATTTAACACCATTTAGAAGTTTTGGTAATATTGAAAATCGAGCAAATAGAATTGATTTTTCAATTTGTTTAATTTGTGGAGCTAAAGTTTTCAAAAATAATAGATCCAATCAATTTATGGTTAATCATTTTGAATATAAAGATCATATTAAAGACTGTTCAAGTTCTTCAATTCTGATTCATTTTTTACCAAACACTGATAGAATTGATTTAATGTATGATTCTGGAGCAAGTGTTGCGAAATTAACGCATTTTAAAATCAAAGCACCATATGTTGATTTACATGGACAATCAGATCCAACCTTCAGTAATAAGGCGTTTTTAAATTTGGATAGATATCAGAATTTAAATGAGATGTATTTAAATGGATCACTTTCAAGTTTTATATTAAGAAACGGGCACACTAGTATGTCATTCAATGTTGGACGAGCATTTTTAGGGATGTTAGGACTTGATAATAGTGATGAAGAACAAGATGATGATGATGATGATGATGATAATGAAGAAGATGAAGCAATTGAAGCTGGAGATGTTCTGTTTGAACCGGTGCTGGGAAGAGGACAAAATGTTATTATTAGAGGTTTGAATGGTGAACCGATGGGAGTAAATTTAGCTGGTGAATTTTTTGACGGTTCAGATAATGAAGACAATGGTAATAATGATAATAATACTAATAATGGTGATAATAATAACGGTGATGATGAAGAGAGAAATGAGAATAGTGATAATGAAAGTGATTTAAATGAAATTGAAGATTTACATTTTTTACCGGGAGAAGAATTAAGAGCAGATAACCATGACGAAGAAGATGATGATGCTGAATGGGAGGATTTCCAAGATGCAAGATATGATGCTTATGATTCTGGTAATGATATTGATTATGAATTAGAACAAAGAGATGTTAGAAGATATGATACTGATGATGATTTTATGGGTATGGAAGAAGAAGAAGAAGATCCTAATCTATGGGCTGGATTTCAAGATTGATTACCGCTCTCTTTTTTTCATTGTATGTTCAGTACACTTGGTTGATTTATAATAAAAAATCATTTATTTTATTGTTTATTTTTCTTTGTACTTGTTTATATATAAACATGATTTCAAATATTCGGAATGTAGTTTTAATTGCAAATCATGAGAGATCAGTTCGTCTCATTAACTGCATATATGATAATTGTATTGGTTTTTTTGTTTTTTGTATAAGCTGTTTGTTATAAAAAATTGTTTGGAAATAAATTAAGAAACGTTAAAAAAGAAGAGTTGTTGTTGTTGTTTGTAAAATCATTAATTTGAACATGCATTGGTCATAGTTATAATAGTCTTATTAAAACCATCCAAGCTTATTCGTCATCTTCTTCTTCAGCATCACCGGTATATTTACCTTTGATATCTTTCCATAATTTCCCTTTGTTGTGGTTTTCATACCAAGCAGTGATACCAGCATCAAAGAAACCTTGGAAGGCAAAAGCACCTGTGAAGATGGTGGCGACGAAAACGGAGTTTCTTTTGATGAAAGTGTTGTATATGGATGTGTAGAAGGACATGTTTGGCTGACTGGATTTAAGTACTAACTAACTAATATGAAATTAATGTGAATTATTTCTTCAATTAAGAAAAAAGTTTCAACATTTGGAAATTCTTCCATTAATTTGTCGATTTGTTTGTCAAATTGTTGATTGGTGGAAATTTTTCTTCTAAGTTGTTTTAATTTTTTTTGTAATTTATTAGGTAAGCGGATTAAGTAATTGATTAGATAATGTCATTATGTAATAAATGAGTAATACTTAGTGCAATATTACGTAATTAATTACTTGAAATTTGAGATTTGAGAAAAAACAGCAAAAAGAATGAAACGGACAGGAATTGAACCTGCAACCCTTCGATTGCACTGCATGAAAATTCCAACTGGAGTCGAAAGCTCTACCATTGAGCCACCGCTTCATCTTGAAAAATTTTAGTTATTAGGAATTGCCAGAGTCTGAGACAATGATGATTTACTGTTTTCAACAAAAAATGGCCAATTTGTGCTCAATTTTGGCTGTTTGAAAACCCACTTGGTTTCTATTGTTTTTACAATTGCTGTGAAACTTTTCATCAATTTCTAATCTTCAAAGAATCTCATTTAGTTGTGATTTTTATAATTTCAAGATTCTTCAAATTCTCAAAATTTTGTAAGAAAAAAAAATCGGCCTCTTGAAGAATTTGTAAATCTCCAAAATAAACAAATCACTTCCCTTCTCTTTTAACTCAATTTAACTGCAAAATGACTTCCGTGGTGATCAATGTCCCCGATGCAACACCCACTCAAACAACCGTGGTTATACAACAAGACGCCCAATCAACTCTAATCACCCTGGATGAATACATAAACAAAGCTTTACCTTACCATCTACAAAAACAATTACAACTATCAGTACAAAACAACAATGAAGGTTGGTCTTTCACTCAAGGTTTACTACTAGGTCAATTGAGTGTCATCCTATTATTAATTGCATTCATTAAATTTTTCATCTTTAGTGATTCAAAAACTTCAATATCAAATGAAAATTTGAAGAAATTGAAAACTTCATCAACAAATAATTTGAAAAATTCAAAGGACGGGAAAGAACGTTTGGCTAAATCTGGTAAAAATGATTCTTCGAATGATAATTATAACGTTTCCATTAATTCTATCTTGGAGAAAACTTATTATAACGTTGAAACTCATTCACCAGAAACTTTAGATTGGTTCAATGTTCTTGTTGCTCAAACTATCAATCAATTTAGACAAGAAGCACTAAATTCTGATAATATCGTAAACTCATTGAATGATTTTTTAACAAATGCAGAATTACCAGATTATTTAGACAAGATTAAAATCACGGAATTAGATATTGGTGATGATTTCCCAATTTTTTCAAATTGTCGTATAATGAAAAACAATTTGAATAATAATCTACAAGCAAAAATTGATGTTGATTTATCAGATACTTTAACTTTAGGTATTGAAACTAATTTATTATTAAATCCTTCAAACTATTTATTTGCAAGTTTACCTGTTCAATTAAGTGTTTCAATTGTTAGATTTAGTGCATGTTTAACTGTGTCATTGATTTCCGTTGGTGGTGGGAATAATGAAATCTTGAATGATGATCAAGGTACCGGTACTGCGTTAATGTTTTCATTTTCACCAGATTTTAGATTGAATTTCAACATTAAATCTTTGATTGGAGCAAGATCAAAATTAGAAAACATCCCTAAAATTGGTAATTTAATTGAAAATCAATTGAAAAGATGGTTCTTTGAACGTTGTGTTGAACCTCGTTATCAAATCGTTAGAATGCCTAGTCTGTGGCCAAGAAGAAAAAATGTTAGGGAACCAAATACAAATAATGATCTGGATAATGATGATGATGTTAATTCAAATAAATAAGGAAAAAAAAAAGATTAGTTCATCCAATATAATCCGGCGGGCTGTTTAAAAGTTCTAAATCTCCATTTGGTAACAAATAACAAGTATCATTCACTGCTCTAATGCCAATCTTATTCAAATACTCAACTCTTTGATCTGATATCCCTAATGCATCTTTTGGTAACCATATTATTCTTTGTGAATGTTTAAATGAATCATGATAGAAGGCATCATTATATGGTAAGTCTCCAATTAATTTTGGTTCATGTTCTTCTATTTGGTCTTCTTCTTCTTCCTGTTGTTGTTGGTGCGGTACTTCTTGTATATCCACTTCTTCAAACTCTGTTTCTTCTTGCTGGGGTGCTGTTGCTGCTGCTGGCTCGTTCACCACAAATTGTTGTGTTTCATATTCAGGTTTAGCAATAGTTAAAGGAATGTTATTTTGTAATAAACCTTTAAACCTTCTTTGAATTTCAACTTGACCAATTGCTGTTAAAATTATTAGACCAAAAGTTAATAAAGAGTGATAGATACAATTGAATTGATTATTTTCGTTTTTAGATATAACAAATAATCCAATCAAACAAATCTCCATGAAATAAATACCTGAATATAATTGGAAAATTGAATTTGGATAAATTTTACCAAAATTTTCTGAAACATTTTCAACTTTATTAATATATTTGATTGAATATTTAAATGAAAATAACACTGTGGCAAAACAAATCAAACAAAATACTATAATTATTGGAGAAATTACTGCATAAACTAATCCCACAGATCCTAATAATGCAAAAGTTGGATAAATTGACCCCCATTTATAATCAACTTGATTAATTAATCTTTGAAATTTTAATCTTGGTGTAAAATCATTGAAAATTTTATTAAAAGAGGTTTTAATTGAATGATAACTTTGCAATAAATTATTACCAGAATATGAAAATCCTCTAATTATAATATATGAGTAAAAAAAATTTGAACATTTTGGTACATTATGGGCCACTAAATTTGGAATTGAACTTGGATTTGTTGCAATTACATCTAACATAACTGAAATCCCCGATGAAATTGTAACCACGATGAAAAGATGAATGAATAAAAATGCAAACATCCATTTAGAGATATTTAATTCAATTTGTGCACCAGTTTTCCTATTTTTCAAACGTTCCAATTTTCTAAACAGTAATGGAACTAATTCAGATAAAATCATTAAAAATATAACGCTCAAAAAATTTGAAATAACATCAGTCATATATTCTGGTAAATTATTCAAGAATGATAGGAATGGGAATAACGCAGGTAGATATGGTAACTTAGAGACTAACCCTAAAAATGCCACAGGAATAACCCAAAATATAATCATAATTATGGCAAGAGAATTTGCAATTATAGTTTTCCCAAGAGTTAATAAATTTGGTTCAGAATACATATTTTTCCAAACAATGTCCTTTGGGTTAACATAAATCATGGTTTTATTCATTTCATTTAATTTTGAAGATAGTTGGATTTGATCTAAAACTTGACATTGGAAATCACTTGAAAATTGAACAAATACTTTATTGAATTTAGAATCACCATGTAATGGTCCATTTTCCCTGATTTTCAATAAATCACGTTTTTCTTGTAATGAATCTGTTGAATCTGTTAAATCTTCAAGATAATTTCGAAGTTTGACTCTTCTATCAATGAAACCAATGTTCAATGGGAAGATTTTATAAAAATATTTGAATTTTAAAAATTCAATTGATGAAATATAATGAATCGTTTTATTTAACCAAGTTATTTTATAATAAGGTGGAGGTTCTAGTTGTTGAGATCTTTTATTATTAGAAGGTTTAAGGATTTTGGAAACTATTAGATTTGTTTCCAATTTCTCTATTTTATTGACAAGTTTATCATTATGCTCAAAATTTTTGATTAATAGTCTATAATCATAAACAAACCATATGTTCACGACTTTATTTGAACCATCAGAGTTTAATTTTCTAAATAATTCAATCAATTCCTTTTTATTGAAATATTTTCTAGGTAAGTTATCAATGAAAATAGTGTTTGAATAATCAAATTTTTGTAAATTTTCAACTTTTGGTTGCAAAAGATAATTGTTTCTAATCTTAACAAAGTTCCTCAATTCAACGATAACTAAAACATGGAACCAAGCAACAAGGACAAATGCCAAAGTTAAATGAATTGTTAGTCTATCTGAAAATTTTGGTGCAATGTTGGACATTGATAGTTTGTCCATACCTTTCACAGGTCTAGGAAGTGTACCATTTGTGAAAGTTAAGAAGTCTGTTTCTGAATATGAATCATAACCGGAAGTGTAATTCACGGGTATCAAGATTGGGATGTTGACAATTCCTAACCCAAGAAATAAAATTAATAGGAAACTTAAATACCTTAGGAAAAAATAAGCATCTAATCCAAATTGAAGATAATCATCCAATGGATTCTTGATAGTTGGTATGATCCAGCCAAAAAACTTGTTGCTTAGTGCAGGTATTTTATTTTCATCGTTGATATAGAATGAGTTTGGTTGGTAGATGTTTGTTAATTTGGGTCTTAATAGACTGAAGATGATCATTTGGATGATGCAGAATGTGAGTGACAATAAAATGGAAGATATGAATGTTTGTAAAGAAAGATCTTGAGCTCTTTGAGCAGATCCAAAACGAGAAGTATCCAAGAAATTGACGTAGTCAAAGATGGTTCTGTTTGATGTGACATGGAGGAATGAGTTTGGTCCCAAAGCAGCATCTGTTGCAGCTGAAGCGACTTTGAAAGTGTCGTTTGCTAGTAAAGACATTTGAAGATGTGACTGATTGTGATACTATTGTACTGTATGGTAAGTGCAGTGCTGTCTGCTCTTCTGTTTCGTACTCTAACAAGTTACAACTATTATCATTTTTGTGTCATAATCTCAATATCTACTATCTAGTCTTTCCACTCTGCCTACTAGCTAGCATTCAGTGACTCTAGGCAGAGATCTTAAAATAGCTCCGCCTAACTCGTAGAAATCTCCGCCTAAGACGAAAATTACTGGAAGCGGAAATGCAAATTAATGCGCCGAGCGGCCAGATTCCAACGTGTTCTGCCTACACTTGCAGCTGACGCGTCGCTTGCCAGCCACCAAAATTCCAAAAATATGGCAGAGAAACCACCTTCAACGGTCATTTTTGAAGTTTATACATGAAACTTACAGCCTACAGGTATCAAAGGGACCTGTAACATAGCTAGACTGAGATATAAATACACAGACACACCCTCAGCCTTTTGCTCATCAGTTTACCTAGTCAATCACCACATATTACAGTGTTACACAGACTGGTTTTATATACAAATTGTTATTGATATTTGTGTTTTGTGACATCTTCAGGATTAATCACTACTGCTAGACAATTACATTCATTAATATTGAATACCAGAATCAGTTACTTGATTATAATTATAATATTATTCATCAAAACATTCTTTTTTTACACACACACAGCTAGACCATTAAAAATGCTCAATAAACTATCTGCTACTGCTGCTGTTTTAGCTTCCCTTGCCACATTAACCAATGCTCAAACCCATTCTGATTGTAACCCATTAACTACAACTGGCTGTGCTCCAGATAAAGCCTTGGGGACTTCATTTTCAGAAAATTTCAGTTCTGCTTCAGATTGGTTTAAAGTTGCAGCTTCTCCAGATCAAGTTACTTTTGGTGATGATGGTGTTGAAATGTCCTTAGCTAAAAGATTTGATAACCCATCTTTGAAATCAAATTTTTATATAATGTATGGGAAGCTGGAAGCTATAGTGAAGGCAAGTCCTGGTCAAGGTATTGTCTCTTCATTTTATTTACAAAGTGATGATTTAGATGAAATCGATATTGAATGGATTGGAAGTGATAACACTCAAGTTCAATCCAATTTTTTCTCCAAAGGTGATACTACTACTTACAGTAGAGGTGCGTTCCATCAAGTTGATGCTCCAGTGGAAAAATTCCATAATTATACCATTGATTGGAAAATGGATGAATTAGTTTGGTACATTGATGGTGTTGCTGTTAGAACTTTGAAAAATGACACTTCTGATGGGTACCCTCAAAGTCCAATGTACGTTATGATGGGTATTTGGGCTGGTGGTGATCCAGGTAATGCTCCAGGCACTATTGAATGGGCTGGGGGTCTGGCTGACTACACTAAAGGTCCTTATTCCATGTATGTTCAAAGAGTTGTTGTTTCTGATTATTCAAGTGGTTCTGAATACAGTTATTCTGATCAATCAGGTTCATGGAGTTCTATTCAAGCTAAAGATGGTGTTGTTAACGGAAGAGTTGAAAAGGCTAATGAAGAATTTGATGTTTTAGTTAATGGTGGTTCTATTGATGATAAAAGGGAAGAATCTTCTCCTTCTTCTGGTTCAGATTCTTCTTCTTCTACTGATTCTTCCAATGATTCTTCAACTACTGCCCCATCATCTTCTTTATCTTCCCGTTTATCTTCAGTGATTCATGATGGTTTAGCAAGTTCCAAATCAAGAGTCGGAACTGTCTACAGATCTGGAGGTTCTTCTTTGAAATCTTCAATTACATCCCGTTTGAAATCAAGTATTTACTCTTCATCAAGTTTAGTCACTAGATCTTCAGACTCGGATTCTTATGATAGTTCATCATCTACAATCGGCAGTTCAAATTTGACTAATTCTATCACATCCACTAGAAACTCCACCACTACTTCATTATCGCCATCTTTATCATCAACTGCTGATTCAAATGATACTACCACAAGTTCCAAAAAATCTGACTTCAATGGTGGATTGGATGATAATTCTAATTCTTCCACCACTTCTAATTCTACATCTACAAACATCAATACTAAAGAATCCAATGGTGGTGTTCCTTCATTGAACGCACCAGGTGTTGGTATGGGCAACTTGAGAGCTGTCTTTGGTACTGCATGTATCACTTTCGGTGTTCTGTTGTTCTTATAATTTTACAAGATTCTAAACAACAGTAACGCCCTTTTTAATGACACTTTTTTGTATGAATTTTTGATTATTATTTTTTTTTATTATTATTAATACTATTTTTAATGCTCCACAGTATTTGGGTATAGAGAAATAAAATTGCATCTTTTTTGATTAAAATTCATTTCATTTTGTAGACTTCTCAAGTTGTTACTGTAACTACATACTGTACATATTGAAATTTTCACCGTGTTAAAATGAAGAAAAAAAAAATTATTGAAATTTTTCAATATTTCACCAAAATTTCACAACAAACAACTACCAACTAACCAGCAAAAAGATGGCTTTATCCTCATTATTTGGTGGCTCTTCCACTTCTGCACCTGTAACATCAACTGCGTCCACCAATGCCAACTCAACAAACTCAAAAGTGAAAGATGAATTAAAAGCTCAAATCAGTCAAGAGTTAGCCGTTGCCAATGCAACTGAACTAGTGAACAAAATGACCGATAATTGTTTTGAACAATGTTTGTCTGCTCCTTACAGTAATGGAGATGAAGTAAGTTAGCATTGAACCTTCTGAGTCGCTATCTTCAAGTACTAAGCTTTGTTTTTTTTTTTTTTCCAGAACTGTGTTGATAGATGTATTGAAAAGTATATGAGATCATGGAATGTGATCTCCAAGACTTATATTGCTAGAATCCAACAGGGGAAATAGATCTAGTTTACTGGAAGTCTAGATATTGAGGATACAAAGACGGAGAGAGAAGAAGATGTAAATATTAATAGTAAGACCTTTTTTTTTCTGGAGATAGACATGTTTCAAGTGTATATATAAACAGGTGATTTAACTTAGTTTTCTCTACAAAAAAAAACAGGTGTAGTGGTTCAGTTGGTTTAAAAGGTCGTTTTTCAGTGTTTTAATTGAGTTATAAAATTGACGAAAATATTGAAACTGCAATAACTCAACAACCACTAAACCAAATTCTAAATCGTTTAGATATTCGTACTCCCCGTGCCTTGTTGTCCCATTCTACAAGTTTCCATCGCACATCAACTGCTAGTTTTCGAATTTTTCATGCCATTCACCGCCATTCGTCTCACCACCCTTTTCTTTTCATAGCAAGTTCGAAACTGTTGAATTCGCAAACTGGTTATTTTGTAAAAACTTGAAATTTACGTGAGTTTCATATCAACAGTGCCATTGCATCCCTCACTCTCTGAATAGCCCAAATCATATTTCAAATCTCTTCAAACTCCCGCCATTTGCTTCATTTATCAATAAAACAACTGCAATTAAAATCTTTTTCCCAATATAATATCAAAGCAACTCAAAAACTAAAGATGTCATCATCACACAATCCCACCGTGGTCATCGTCGGAGGAGGCATAGCAGGTTTGAAAGCAGCAGTGGAACTTCATAAGAAAAACATATCATTCATTTTACTAGAGGCTAAGGCAAGACTTGGTGGTCGTCTTCACACAGTTAGAGGATTGAATGGTAGTTATGATTTAGGTGCTTCTTGGTTCCATGAAACGTTGAATAATTCGTTGTTTGATGAAGAACAAAGTTTAAGTGAAACAGAAAGAACACAAGTGTACTTTGATGATGGTTCATTGGGGGTTTTTGGTACATGTGGAATCATTGGAGATGATGTGAAATTGAATCCAATAGTTGATGAGATTAAGAAGTTTATCGAGATTGAAAGTTATAAAAGATTGGATCATGATGAACCGTTGAATGAGACACTGATCAGGTATTTCAAATTGAGAAAGAAACTGTTGAGTGAAGATCAAATAAATTATGCTTTTGAAATGATGAGAAGCTTGGAATTATGGCATGGAATTAATATTAATGTCTTGAGTTCTAAATACTCAGCTATGGATAACGCAGGAAGAGATGCACTAGCTTTGAATTATGATACTTTATTACAAAGACATATAAGTGAAATACCCAAACAAAATTTGAAATTGAATACACCAGTTGTATCAATAACTAAAATCACTACTGATGATAAAAGAAAATTAATTAAAACAACCACTGAATCAGGTGAAGTTTTCACGTCTAAATTCGTGATTGTCACTGTCCCACAATCAATTTTACAAATAACTGATGCACAACAACAAGGTTTCATTAAATTCACTCCAGAATTACCTCAATCGATCAAAAATTCATTATTGAAAATTCATTATGGATCATTAGGTAAAATCATTTTTGAATTTGACGAAACTTTCTGGTCTAATGAATTCGAAAGATTATTGGTATTAGCTGATCCACCAATTGGTTTCGGTCAAGCGATTATAAACGAAGATGACGAAATCCCACAACATGATTTAACCAAAAACCCAATCAATATCAATGACTATCCAACATTATTTTTAAACTACTCTAAAAATTTTGGAATCCATTCATTAATTGCATTCACTCAATCTCCATTAACAGAGTTTCTAGAATCTTTAAACAACAAATCAATCTGGGAATTTTTCAAACCAAAATTCCAAACAATTTCCACCAGTGATTCAATACCAACCCCTAAAAACATCATTAAAACAACATGGTCCTCTGATCCATATCAATTAGGTTCTTATAGCGCATGTTTCCCTAATGACGATCCATTAGAAATAGTAATGATGATGGAAAAAGGTTGGGGACAAATTAGATTTGCTGGTGAACATACGATTTTAGAAGGAACTGGATGTGTTCATGGTGCATGGAATAGTGGTCAAAGAGAAGTTGATTATATTATAAATGATATGAATTGAATTGAATTGAATTGAATTGAATTGAATTGAATTGAATTGAATTGAATTGAATTGAATTGAATAAAAAATGGGGAATATACTTCAGAATTCCCATAAGTTTTTCCATTTCACTGATTTTCTAACTGCATTGGAAAAACCTTCATGATATTTAACCCAAATTTTATCATCAATTTTTTGCTTTTTATTACGTTGTTCATTTTCTGCAATTGTTTCATATTGATTTTTCAAATCTAGGAAATTGGTATAACCTGTTGATAAATCATTGTTTGTGTTAGTAGTATTAGTGTCTGTTGTAGTTACACCGTCTCGTTGACTGAATGCTCTTTTCTTCAATTTCAACAATTCAATTTCCTTTTGAATGAATGGATACATTGATGATTTTGTTAATTCAGCATTTTTAATTGAATTTTCATTAAATTTTGTTATCTTGGTGAAATCACTAAAGACAAAAAAAAAAGGTTAGTTTTTATTTAGAATTTCTAAGAGAGGAGAATAACCAAAACATACGGATAAGTGTTGAAAATTTCATTATAACCATCATCTCGACTTTTATGGATTTTCAAACCAAACCCTTGTAAACAATCTATAACTTCATGAGCTTTAAATAAATCTAAATCATCAAATTTTTTAGAATTCTTCAAATTTGGAGTTATTATAAAATCTAAGAATGGTAAGATTTCAATGGGTAATTGGTTTGATTTTATCAAAGATTTCAATGACGGTGAAATATTTGAGTAGATTAATTGAATTAAATTTTTATTTGATTTTGTTTTCTCAAAGTGCTATGAAAAAAAAATAAGTTAGTTTTTTTTTTTTTAACAAAACGGATCAACATGTTCTTGAACATACCTCATAATCTGATTTGATTCTCAAATTCTCCTTGTTATAAACATCACTAAACAAATTGAAAAATTGTAAAGCAACATGATTATTATAATAACTTAAATCACCATTATTTTCAAAAACAGTTTTGGAAATTAAATCATTGAAAAATAACCAATCTGAAATTTTGGCCGCTTTATTGAAATTATCATCTTGATATTTAACATCATGTAAAGATTGGAAACAACCATTAATGATTTTATCAATATTTGAAGAATTAAATAACATTTCATTAATTTTGGCAAATTCAATTGATTTAGTTAGAGTTGGGTTTCTTTTGAAAATATCATTAACAATTAAAAACCAACTTATTTGAGAATCTTTTTTCCTGTTGGAAGTTGATGAATTTCCTGACAGATCATTCCCGTTAAATTGTAAGATATTTAAACAACTTCTTATGTCAAAATTAGTTAATTGAATAATTTGTTGTAAATCTTGATTCTTTATTGATAATTTTTCTAATTCACAAATTTTTTTCAATCTTGATGCCAATGCGTGTTGAGATGCTTGATTGTATGAAATTATTTCGGTGTGGAACCTTAGTTTCTCTAAAGCTGGTGCATAAAGATCATTACAAATTGCAATGATTGGTCTTGATAAAAACTTATGTTTTTGCTTTCTAGTTGAATTATTTTTAATTGAAGTGGTTGATGGTGCATTTTTAAATTCTGCAATGGCTTTATTATCCTCATTTATGATATTTAACAAATGTCTAATAAACCCTGATTCTGCACTTCCATCAACTTCATCAGCTATAATACAAACAGGTTTCCCCGATAACGATCTAGAATATAAACTTTGCAATTTATCTTTAACTTTGTCACCTGCTCTTTCATCACTTGCATTTATTTCATTGACTTCATATCCAACTTGATTTGCAATGACATGAGCCACGGTGGTTTTACCTAAACCTGGAGGACCATGAATTAACAAAATTTTTTTATCTGGCCTTCCCAAAATATCATGGGTATGCAATTGATCCATTTTTTCTAGGTTTATTGGAGAATAGTCTTCATTGAGTGCAATTTTGGACCATAGTTTAAACCATTTAAGGATTTTCCTGTTGGTGAAATCATTACCCACAAGATCGAAAAAATTCTTGGGTCTATATTTTTCTGCCCAAAGCACAGATTTTGAGTTGATTGTGATATTGTGTAGGTATGAAGACTGCTTCTGTGTTGAAGACGATGGGGTTTTCAGTTGGGCAGCTTCTAAACTTTGACGTTCCAGTTTGGCGTATAACTCGTTGATATTAGATCCGTACGTGTCTTTCGCGTCCTTAACGTGTTCTGTAATGTCTATCTGTGTGTGCTGTGGTTTGTGTTTCAGCGTGATTGTTCTGCCAGACGATAGAGTGATGTGCTTGTCTAGTGGGTCAGGCTCTGGTGGTGTGTCACCACCACTGGTTTCAGTACTGATGTTATTTCTATTTGCATCTTCAGATTGTTCATTTGGTGTGTTTTTGGTCAATAACGAGCGGGAAAAATCAACTTTCGGTAGAACCAATGCTGGCAGTTCCATTGCTGGTGCTCAATCGGTGTCAAGCTGCCTCTGAAACAATGAAAGAAACGCGTCAATTGCAAACAAAACAAAACAAAAATTGCAGTAAATAAAATAAACAACAACAAAAAAAACCAGGAAAACTGCCCGAACCGCTGCGATTTAGGAGAAAAAACCAAAAAATCGCAATTTCTTCCAACTTATAAAGTCAACTTGATCAGAAGAACAACAGCAGCAGCAATGGCAACAGTGAGTGGATCGTACAGTCAGCAGCAGCAATGCGAACAATCAACTAACTAACTAACTAACAACAGGAAGCTGAAATACTGTGAGTCATTCATTGATAAATTTCTTCAGAGAACTACAACTAACAACTTTTTCATTAGTGCATCTTTCCCTCAAGTCTGTGCTCCAGGCACTCCTCAGGGCTTCCCAGGAAACCTCACTCCAGAACAGCAGCAGAAACTAGAACAGATGAGAATCATCTTGTCTGCTAAAGGATTCACTGCTCGTCTTGATGACTCTACTTTGGTAAGTGTCTTTTATTTTTGTTTTATTTTATTTTGTTTTATTTTGTTTTATTTTACTTATAACAGCAAGAATTAACATCCCCAGCTACGTTTCCTAAGAGCTCGTAAGTTTGACGTCCAGCTTGCTCAAACAATGTTCGAGGAGCACGAGCAATGGAGAAAAGATTTCGGTGTCGACACCATTTTTGAAGATTTCCACTACGAGGAAAAACCAATCGTGGCCAAATACTACCCTCAATACTACCACAAGACCGACAAAGACGGACGTCCTCTGTATTTTGAAGAGTTGGGAAAAGTCAATTTGACCGAGATGTACAAAATCACCACTCAGGAACGTATGTTGAAGAACTTGGTGTGGGAATACGAAAATTTTGTCAAACACAGATTGCCAGCATGTTCCAGAAAAGCCGGTTATTTGATTGAAACTTCATGTACCATCTTAGACTTGAAAGGAATCTCTATTTCATCTGCTTACCAAGTCCTGGGTTACGTGAAAGAAGCCTCCTACATCGGTCAAAATCAATATCCAGAACGTATGGGTAAATTCTACTTGATCAACGCCCCATTCGGATTCTCGACTGCATTCCGTATATTCAAACCATTCTTAGACCCAGTCACTGTTTCCAAAATCTTTATCTTGGGTAGTTCATACAAATCAGAGCTTTTAAAACAAATCCCTGCTGAAAATTTACCAGTTAAATTCGGTGGTACTTCTGTTGTTGATGAAGCTGAAGGTGGTTTATACTTGTCCGATCTTGGTCCATGGAGAGATCCTCAATACATTGGTCCAGAAGGTGAAGCACCAAAGGCATTCTAGTCTGTGTTTTTTTTTTTTGTCTTTGATTAACTTGAAATATTTTTTTTATATATTGAGCTATTTGCACCGTTTTTTATACAGGAATCTCACCAAAATCACTGTCTTTCTCTTGCTGGATGTAGATATCTCACTTGCTAACTGGTACTGCTTGAATCGACTGATTTATTCCAATACATAATTCTCATTATTCCTCTCTATTTTCAAAAAAAAATCTCGATATTTTCATAGTGGAAATAAGTTGAAAAGATTTCAACATCCATCAACGTTGCATAGCAAGAAACAAGCTCTTTGAGGACCACAAAAAATGGTTTCAGGACTTTTCTCTGCGCAAGACACCTCCAGCACTTTAAAATCCATTGCAATCAACTCAAAAGGTGCATTCAATGACCAAGTTTCATGGGCCAAAAATGATGAAGATGTGTTTGAAAATACCACACTCAAGATCTCCAGCTCTGGTGAACTGATTGATGTTGCCACCAATGAGGTGTTGATCAGAAACTTACAGTCTTGTGGTATCAAGATAAATGACGCGTCAATCACGGTCAAATCGTTCAATGAATTACAACAAGTCGTATTAAAACCTTACAATAAAGATATTTATTACAATTTATTATCAAGCCTCGTTGTTTGGCAAGGTTTGAAACCACAGGGAACAATTCACAAGCAACTCAACATCAAATACGACCCAAAGTTACATCAACAACATCATCATCATCAACAGCAGCAACAACAACAAAATTTGTTAGTATGTGACTGTAAAATATACAGTAAACTACCCAAATTGAAAAACGTGAATGTCGATATACTTGATAACGTCACCAATCATCCAGTCTCCATATATCCAGAAGATGATGAAGTTTGGTTCAGTGCAATGGTTGTCCTAAAATCAAATGGGATATTAGAATTATTATGTGAATCTGATGGATCATTAATTTATTCAATCGATGTTAAACTACTACTAAGATCAGAAATAAGAGAAATTCATAATTCCATATTTGAGTCTTCGAATTACTTGTTCCTTGGTGTCATAGATAAATTAAGACAAAAATATTTATCAAAATTTTGGAACTATCAAGAAGTTGTTGAATTATCAAAAAATTTCCCCAAATTGAAAAAAATCATTTTACAATTCCCATATAGAATTGACGTGGAAGATTGGTTGATTGCATTATCCTCGTTTGCAATAAGAGAATATGTTGGACTGGATTCAACAAACTTATTAAGATTTCAAAGGAAATTAGACTTGGGGATATTAGAACTTTCACTAAATCATGCATTAGAATCCAATGAAAATGATGATTTCAATTTATACGCGGAAGTTAGTATATGGGGCACAACTTGGTTTAGAACCTCTTTAGTTAAAGACAATAAAAACCCATTTTTCAAAGAAAATTTTGAAATAAATCTACCATTAAATACCAAAAATTTTAGAATTATTATTAAGTGTACCACGTCTGATACATTTGATTTGAACGATCCAATAGTTGGATCTACAAAAATAACACATGATCAATTCATTGATAAATCATTGCAAATTGAATCAAGATTACCAATTTTTGATAAAAACTTTAATGAAATTGGTCAAATTTGTTTGAATTTATTCAACTCTAAAAATTATATTCAACTACCCGACAATTTCAACCATTTTGAGAAAATGATTCTTCATATAAATCAATCACATTTGTTGAAATTAGTATTGGAGAAAACCTCGGTGGAAGATTTAGAATCAACTTCAATCTTATTATTGGATATTTTTCAAGTTTTACAAAAAGAGCATGAATGGTTTGCAACTTTGATTGACGAAGAACTTTCTAAAATATCATCATTTGGAAATGGGTTTGGTAATAATGACAGGAATAATTTATATAACAGCTTGTTCAGAAGTAATAGTTTCCTAACAAAATCTTTGGAAACTTATAACTTAAGAGCAGGTCATGAATATTTGGAAAAAGTTATTGGGAAATTTATCACCAAGATAATTGCAAATAATGAATCTATGGAATTAGATCCAATGAGATTTCCATACTTATCATCAGATGAAAAAACTAGAATTATCAATAAAAATTACAACAGATTGTTGCAATACATGGAATTGATTTGGGATAGAATTTATAAAACTTCAAATGATTTACCCGCTGAAATCAAACAACAATTATCATTATTAAGGAAAAAAATTGAACTTTTCACAAATAATCAAACCGTGGTTTTGAATTGTATCACTGGGTTTATATTTTTAAGATTTTTTTGTCCAGTTATATTGAATCCGAAATTATTTTTGTTAACTTCAAACCATCAAATTGGTGAAAGTAAACGTTCACTAACTTTGATTTCAAAAATCTTGATGACATTTGCTAACAGATCAAAATTTGGTACTAAAGATAATTATCTAACCAGATTTAATGAAGATTTCATTGAAAGGCATAATTTCCAATTGATTGAATATTTAGATAAAATCACTGGTAAAAGATTGGATTTTTTTGAAAAAAAATTGAAATTAACTTCATCCATTCAAAGAACTGAAATTTCAATAAATTCAACTAAGATTTTAAAAGAATTACCAAGTAATCTATACTTAATTGATAAATATTTAAGGTTTGAACAATTGATTGATATTTTGAAAGATGATGAGCATTCAAATTATAAAATTGATGATTATGGGAATTATCCAATCAATTCCAAACTACCTAAAAATTATTCAAAGGGGAATGGACTTTATAAAATTGGTTCATTAGAATTTGAAAAATTGATTGTTGATTCAACCAAAGAGGTCGATGCGAGTAAAGAACATGGAATTGATAATTTAGATACATTACAAAATTTCAATGAAAATTCATCGGCTTATGAATTTGGTTCTGAAGAATTTCTGAAAAATTTATTGAAAACTTCAGAAAGTGAACAAATATTTCATTATATAAATCAAGGAAGTTCTTTGAAAGATTTAATCATTGAATCAAATAGATTATTCAACAAAAAATCAAGATTACTAACAAAATTATCAAATTATGAGACAATTGAATCGATTCAAGATTTACCAAAATTCATAAACAACGTTTTCAACAATACAATCATTGATAATGATAGATTCATTCTAGAGGTTCCCTATCAAAACATTAGTCATTTAAAATATCTTTCAAGTGATTCTTCGTTATCTTTATTGAAATTAAAATTTCCATATGATGACAATAACACTTCCAATTATTCAATTGATCCAAATCATGTTTCGCCAACTAAAAAATTATCAAAAATGATCAGATCGGCTAGTATAAATACATTAAATTCATTTGGTTCCAAAAAAAATCTCAATGGGTTTTTGAATGAAGATGATGCAAGTAATAAAGAGAATAATGGTGATTCACTTAATCATAAAAGTATCAAAAGAACAGAAAGTAGAAGAGGGCTAAGAAGATGGTTGGGACGATAGGGGGGAAAAAAATATAGACAATTTCAATACAAGTTTTTATTCTTCACGAAAAATCGAAAATAAACTTTTTATAGAAAAAAATACAAACGCTATTTTACCTCAATTATTCAAATTCAAATTGAAACTAATACTAGAACTTAGACTTCTAATATCATCTTCAATATTTGAAGCATCATAACGAGATTTCCCACCTAACTCTTCTAATCTTGCACTTAAACTTCCCCCAAGTGTTGGAACAGATTGAGGATTATAGACATTTGGATTTGGAATGTTTGCTTGTCTTTCAAGTTCTTCATCAAGTTCTCCATTACCACCATGATAATCTTTTAAAGATGGCCACTGATCGTTATTGAAAAAAGGTGGTAATGTTGAATTTCTACCAAATTTTTGATCAGAATCTGTAACAAATGAAACTAAACTTGCAGTATCATAATCATGGATTGTAGAACCACCTCTTGAAGGTGCTGATGATGGGATATTAAATCCATTTCTAGATCTCCAACCGTTGTTGGATTTAGCACCATCAATATTATTCTTATCATAATATTTTCTTTGAGGTTTATTTAACTGAACTGAAGATAATTGTAAATTATCTAAAGGACCTTCGACTAAACAACCTTTTTCTCTATAATGAATCAGTAATTCATACCATAATGGAGAAGTTGATAAAGATCTTGGATTACCTAAAATAATTAATCCATATTTAGCTCTTGTTAAACCAACATTCAAACGTCTTGAATCGGTTAAGAACCCAATAGAGTTTTGATCATTGGCTCTAACACAACTTAAAATAATATAATCTTTTTCACGGCCTTGGAAAGCATCAACAGAAGCAACTTCAATCTCCGCATATAAATCTTTATTAATTGAACCGTTCATTTCCATATATTGGACAATATAAGCTCTTTGACCTTCATAAGGAGTGATAACACCAATTTGTTCAGGTTTAACACCATCTTTGAATAATTTTGAGATAATACGTTCACAATTCATTGCTTCAGTTCTATTCAAAAATGAAGTACCACTACCAGCAATTTCTTCTCTCCCATAATTAGCCCAAAACATCATTGGGGTGTCTTGAACTGGCCAATTAAAAGTAGAGCTGGCCAATTGTCTTTGCTCCTTAGTGACACCATTATGTAAAGACCCTTCATAAAACATATTACTTGGGAATTCACTTAAACAAGGATGCATACGATATTGAACCTCTAATCTGATTGGAACATGACCCAAGACAACCATTCTTTCAAATAAAGATTGTTTTAAACCAGCAGACCCGGCTTTTGAATGTAAAATAACTGGACCTAATTGTTTATGATCACCAACTAAAATAACTTGATTTGCACCACGAACAATTGGGATTAAACATTCTGGTTCAGAAGCTTGAGTACTTTCATCAATTAAAACAGTTCTGAATTCAAAATCATCCAAGATTTTGGAACCTGCACCAACACAAGTACAACAAACAACGTCAGCAGATTTAATAATTTTAGAAGCACTACGGCTGAACAATTTATTCAAATTTATTTGATCAGCTGCACTTAATTCACCTAATTCTTCTTTCAATTTGAATAATTTTTTCAAAGTTTTTTTAGCAGATTTTTCAACCAGTTTTTGTAATGAAAGATGTTGAACTGAAGTTTCAAGATCTTCTCTTTGTCTTGAAATGATTCTAACGACATTTAAGCCTAATTTATCTAATTTTTCAGCAAGATGATCAACAGCGACATTTGAAGGTGCACAAACAAGAATACGTTCTTTTTTCAATTTACTTAAATGATAAATGATTGTTGCCGAAGTGACAGTTTTACCAGTACCTGGAGGACCTTGAATTAAACTTAAAGGTTTTTGTAGAACTGTTCTAACAGCATTAGCTTGAGAAACATTTAATTCTGCTAATTTTTTAATGGAAACTTTTTCAGGTAACTTGATATCAAATGCAACATCTTCCACTTCATGACCTAATAATTTATGGTAGATAAAAGAACTAACACTAGTTTTATCAAGAGCAAAAGTTTTCATTGCATCTTGCATTCTAGAATAAGAAGTACCAACCCAAACGAATTCAGCTGTGAAATCAGTGGTACAATGAGTTGGAGGAGGATTTTTACCGTTTGGATTCAATTCCAAAGTAAAATCTTGTTGGAACCCACCTGGAGTTCTAACGATATAACCGGTACATTCCCAAGCTGCATGATTAACACCATTATAGCGTAGGATCATTTCATCACCAACAGTGATTTTTAAATCTGTACTTTGGAACGTGGATAATGTGAAAGATGCCAAATGTTTATTATTTAAAGCCAAGGACCAAGTGACACTAATATGTTCTAAAGCTTGAGATTCTTTCAACTGTTTATCATAATCAGCAACCAGTTGAACCAAAGGACCAAAAGATCTTTGATACTCGAAAGCATCATTATATCTCATCAAGATCGGCAAGATTTCAACTTCTTCTTCCTCGTGAGCCTCAACATCCAAAATAGTGGCATCTTTATTCATTCTCCATTTATTTTCCAATTTAGAAATTTGAGCGTTTGTAATTGATCTTGAGTTAATGGTATCTTCTTCACCAGGAAAAGCTGCAACCCAATCCAAGAATTGTCTATTTTCAATCAATGAAGTCCATTCATTAGTTCCCCATCTTGGATCATTCAATTGGGAACAAGGTAAACGACATAATATAACAATAACTGATTCTGATTTGGCAGAAACAAAACCTAAAACGAAAACATTTTTATTCCCACAATTATAACATTCTAACACGGTTTCACCGAAATTTGAATCCTCGTGTAAGGAGACAACGTTATGTTTTGACATAACTAAATGGGTCAAGATATGAGAACTGTTTGAATTTCCCTTCCCATTACAAAACCATTTATTACAAGTGTTACATTTCACAACACAAGAGGTGTTATCAACACCACAATAGGCGCATGCGTGTTCTGCCTCGTTTAAACCATGAATGTGTTGTAGAGCCTTGTTTTCATTTTCGGCAGCAGCAGCAGCAGCAGCAGCGTCATCGATAAATTCATCTAATAAACTTTCGTCTAAAGTCTCATCATCAGAGTTGTTTGAGTTGGAGTCTGCTGGAGAACCGTGGGAGACTAGATCATGACCTTCATTGGCGATGGACAAAGTGCTTTCTAGGTCGTCCAGGGAGTTGTTTTCGTTGTTGTATGAGAACAACACGTTTGGATCCATAGTGATCTTTTTTTTTTCTCTTTAATTAATTAATATTAATACTCAAAACAAAAAAGATTGGTGGTCGCAGTGGGGTGTGCTGTTCAAAAAAAGACTGGTCCGCTGTTGTTGGTGGCAGTAGTGGTGGTGTTGCTGGTAGCGGTGTGTCTGAGTGTGTGTTTCTCGTGCACAACGGTCATTAGCAGTCGCTGGAAAGCTTGCAAAAGTGAAGTTGTTGTTGTTGTTGTTTATAATAAATAAATAAACATTTTTTTTGAAGTTTTCTGAAATTTTTTTTTTTCCAGCATCAAAATTACCCGCCTGAAAATGTGCCTTAATTTCAATTTCGAGCGGCTTGAAGCCTTGAGCTGTTTAAATAACTGTTGGAAAGAGAGGAACGCAGTGATTTGATGAGCTCAGTGGAGTGCACAGTGTGTTATCCTTGCAGTGGGATTGTGTCTTTGTGCTTTTCCCTGCTTTCCAAGACGTTACCGAGACTCAGGAACAGAAAATAAGTGGTACAACATATCTGAAACAGATGTGTTGCAATCATGACTACGCTCATGGAGATTCTTGTTGATGTGATGGAGATCAATTGGATTTTAGGCTGGTTCTCTATGGTTTGGTGGGCTACATACGGTTTAATACAGACTGGTCATCTGTTCCATTGATCACATCAAACACGGTACACCTAAAATTGTTTTTTTGGTCAGGACTCAGAATCAGATTTAACAGCTTGAGCATTTCTACAGTTTGAAAAGAAATTAACGCTACTATTTTCGTGTTTTGTTCAATTGCCACTCAAGACACTGGAGCAACGAGTCGCGTTTTTGCACAGGGCATGTTTTAAGTCAAATAAACATTGAGACCTTGAAGCTTTTAATTACTTCAATAAATACTAAGGTGGTGCCTGAATTATTTCTTGAGTTATAAAGTCTTGTTGTGTTGTATCCGTTTGCTTTCATATACTCAAGGGTTGGTTTAAACCTTATACACCATGGCTAGAGTGGCGATAAGGCGAGATTGGGTTTTATTGTTATTCATTGTGTTTTGTCAGATTAATCTTGTTGTTTTGGCTAATGAAATAACATACTGTTCAAATGAAAACAGTGGGAAAGATTTGAACATTGTCAATCAAAGCATATATCAATCCAATGGTCTTTGTTACAATTTTTGTAATGGTCAAGGTTATGCACTGGCAATTTTACAAAAAGATTCATGCTATTGTTCCAATTATGTCCCATCAGTTTTATTATCAACAACAGAATGTAACATTCCATGTCCTGGCTACCCGTTAGATATATGTGGTGGTGAAGATGATAAATTTGCCTATATTGTTATCAAAAAACCAAGTGGGACAATCAGCTCAATAAGTAAAACCACATCAAAGACTACTTCAAGTTCAAGTTCAAGTTCAAGTTCAAGTTCAAGTTCTTCTAAAACAACATTGAGTACCAAAACTTCTACCTCAACCAGTTCCTCCACTACATCCACTTCAACCACTTCAACTTCAACAACTAATACCAAGAAAAAATCAACAACAACTTTAACCAAAAACTCTTCATTATTTAGTTCTTTAATTTTGTCAGATGAAACAACACCAACGATAACTTCAGTAGTTTATTTTTCCACTGTTCTTGGAACCAATGGCACAGCATACATCACAACACAAATACATAGAACAGTGACCATTAATGTAACTCCAACCACTGGAGTGTCCAACCCAACTAATTCTAGTAATTCAACTTTAACTAATCCAGTATCAAATAACAATAAATCCAATTCTAACTCATTTTGGCATCATAAAAGTCGAGTAATAGGTGTTTTCATAGTTGTTGGAATCATATCATTTTCATTATTATTAGTGTTGATTTATCTAATATGGATTTGTTTCATACGACCAAAGAATTCGGGTTCAAATGATGATGATGATGATGGTGATAATAGTACTGATTCATATGTAAATAAAATGATAGTTAATGATGAAGAAGACACAACAGCAAGTTCGAATCGAACAATTGTTAGTCCAGGTTTAAATAAACAGTATATTAATGGAGAAACACCAATAATTGATAGTAATGGAGACACAGCATTTATTGATCAAAGATTAGATTATCATAAATTTGAAGAGATGAGTGATGTTGGATCTTTGAATGATGATAAAGATTATACACGACGGGTTTTACAAGTTATGAATCCTTGAATGTTGCTTGAGATTCGAAGTCTCGAGAGTATTGTGCTTATAAGTGGACTGTGGGATTATAATAGATTTATAGATTATAGATGGAAGGTTTAATAATTTCTGTATTTGATGTAATTGATTCAAGATCTTGCATGTGTCTAGATGGAGGGCTTTGTTGGAGTACATGTTTATAGTTTAATTACGATTATGATTGCACGTTAATTATCATGAGATGGTTGTAGTACTGTGGAATTGAATTAAATTCTTAGAAATATTCACAACCTTCTCTACTACTAGCTAGAAACTAAACAGTAGTTTTATACACAACTAGTTTCATCATCTTAACATAATCTTGCTAGATCAATCATCCAGATCAACTATTGTGTGATGATTTGAAATTTCGATCACTAAACTTCAAAATCACGATATAAAATAGACTCAAAGAGGAAAGTTTCAGGTTGATAAGCACAGACTAAGCTGACCAAATCCTACAGGTCACCAGGTGTCACTGGCACCAAAGTTTCGTGAGAATTCAGAATTCACTGCAAGTGTCTCAAGACAGCTGCACCACTACGAAGGTTTTGAACTATGTAGTCATTTATGAACGTTCATCTTGCAATATGACGAAGGTTGCTATATCCAACTGGAATTCTTCTCTTCAAACAGCACCTGGCACACTGCTGACCACTGACCACTGACCACTGACCACTGACCACTGAATAATTCCTAAAAATGGCACTCCTTCCAGAATCCAGTTCCATTTTGGTGCCTGAACAGTACTGAACAGAAAGTAACATGACACAACACACACTTCGTCTCCAATCACCTGACAGAAACATGCCTGTGGCCACTGGCCACTGCCCACTGGGAGTTCCAGTCAAAGGTTAAAACCTAGTTGAAGATGGCAAGTTTATGCCAGCTAGTTGGGCAAGCAAGTGTTATAAAACTTGTAACAGCAGCTGTTGTTCTCTCTCGAGTCTCTTACAACTTTTATTTGACCCAACTTAGAGGTGTTGTACTAATCCACCACTACCACCACTACCAAATCACACCAACTCTAGAATGTCCAGGCTTTGGACCAGCAAGAACAACAGCAACACGCACTCAGCAACTAGTGAGTTTTCTTTTCTGTCACTTTAATCAGTGGTGATCTTCAATATTAAAGCTTGAGTTATTATAGTATTAACACTGTTACAGCAAATGGACTGAGCTCTTACTACCTTGACCAAGACGACAGCAGCAGCTTAGACAAACCAGCCCAGTCTCTTGAACAACAACCAGCTGAACCTCAAATCAAAGAAAGAGTCGTCACTGAGGCTGATATTGAAGGCATGACAGAATCTGATTTTAATAACTACGAGGACTACAGAGAAGAACACAACAGCGACAGTGAGGATTCACAAGCCCAGACAAACAGGTTCTTTAGAGAGCTGGACAACATGCAGTACCAGTTCAAGAGAAAACTGCTATACCTCAAGAGCAAAACCAAGGCTAGACGCACAGAGAACCCAGAATATGATCGAACTATTGGTGCCAAAGTTGATGCCATTAAGAAGCGTGATGGTGATGATGATGTTAATGGTGAACTTGAGAAATTGCATTTAGAGGAAGTATCAACAGAGACTGGTGTGCTAAATGATACTTTCCAACACGAATTAGAACAAAGAATGAAGAATCATCATGAAGAGAGTTTAGATATTGATGAGAAAGATGATGAAATTAGTGATATTGCATCAAACCCAATCATTGCAAGATCCACCAGTACACTGAATAACAACAACAATGCTTACACATACAACACAATTCAAAACACAATGAGCAATGACAACAATAATAATAATAATAACCAAAATAACAATGACGTTTTTTCACCAACATCTCCATCAACAGCTGCCTCTTCTTTAATTTTTGAAAGATCTGTTCAAGACCAATTCTCAACTTTCCAAAGACGTGATTCAATGACTAAATTACAAAGAAGTTTAAGTTCATCATCTCAATGTTCACCGTATCATTTAAGTTCTGAATGTTATATTCCAACAGTTTTAGATGCAACAACTGCTGTTGTTGTTGATGAAAATTCAGATCTAGATAAAGTTGATGTTATAACTTCAAACACTTGTGTCTCGGATCTATTAGGCCAATCTTGTTCAAGTTTACCTTCACCTTTTTCCAATGAACGTAAAAAATCATTAACTAGTATTTCCAATCCAATGTCACATTCAAACTCCATGTGCAATTCAGTTAATGGATTAAGAAGACCAAGTTCATCGAATCTGTTATTTATGTCAATGCATCCATTAAAGGCAATTGATTATTCAGAAAGGAAAACTTTAAATTTTACATCATTTGCAGATTTAGTCACCGATGAAAATAATAATAATCAACAATTTGGCAATACTAATGATTTAACTTCAGTGTCAAATTTTTCAATTCAAACTAATGGTTCAGATTTAAGAAGAAGTAGTTCTGCTAAAAATATTTTGATGGAGACTCAATCTCAAATCATGGAGACAAATTTAGAATGAATAAGGAAAAGAAGAGAAAGAAAAAAAAAAAAAAAGAGTTTACAAAATAGCCAAAACATATATAACATTTCAATTCTATTCAGTTTATTTATTTATTTATTTATTTGATTTGATTTAGAATTGAATCAATTTCAAATCAAGAGTTTACTTGTTTTAATATTCCAATCGTTTACACATATTTCATTTCAAAGAAATAAAATTTTTTATACTCATTTATATTCAAACTAACTGTAGCATTATAAACATGTAAACTAACTAAACAGAACATATGAACTCAAAGTACTTCTATAAGCCCAGACAACAGTGCATCAGGGTAGTTATAACTTATAACTTATCAATTGTAATTCTTAATCTTAATCATTTATAACAATTCCCAAAACGGAAATATTTTCGATAGATCTTCAGGCACAGAAAATCTTGAACCGGCAATTTTAAAGCCTAATAAATTGATTATAGAAAATCATGAATAATTTGTTTATTAGAGCAGTTATGTGAAAGATACCTGGCTTATGTTGATGTAGTAGTCTCTAGGACCTCAAATATTTGTAAATTAGCTGGTTTAAAGAGATTCAAAACACTAATAACGAGAGCTCCCAAAATTCTTCGTGAAAAATAGTTTGCTTATGTAATCTTCGGGTTTTTTATTTTGAAATTACGATAACTACACAACCAGAGGGGTGGTAGCGGTGGTGAAAGGGGTAGGGGCAATGGCCTGCTCAGAGCTACATATGTGTGAAGTTTCAGCAAAAAAACTCCAAAGTTGAGCGACTTTG